>JARHVA010004980.1:1092500-1368480 GCA_037957365.1 Torreya grandis
ATAACTATTGCATGCTCTATCAAACCCTCTTCAACTACATCATCAGGCACATGATGTGTAATCTCATAGAGTGTTAACTCAATTATGGTCTCTCAGGACTCATCATCTCTAGCTACAACATGTGCTCTATCTTGAGCACCTCCTACCTCAATATATGATCTATTTTGAGCACCTTCTACTCCACTTATGTAAAAAAACAATACACTACTATTTTAGTATTTTTATGATTTTTAATGTGGATCTAATTGAAACTAAAAAAAAGTATAAGTAGGGTTTTTAAGATTACATAGAGATATGGATGGATGGTTGTGCACCATTGATCAATATTGATTGTGAGAACTCCACTTTGGTTGGGGAGGAATGATATGTAATACACCACACTTAAACAAAAAATGGGTTTAAAAGAGAGATGAATGAGTTTCCTGATTACAAACCAGTCTGAGAAGCAGCACGTTTTCTTAGATGGATGTCAGTGCACTATTTTCAATCAAGTTTATATAAATAAACATGAAATTAAAAAGGCATGGATTACAAGATATAAATAATGTAAAAGATAATTTGATAAAGATAAATGATTATTAATTATTTAAGATAACAGATAAAATATACATGGTAATAGATGCAAGTATAAATAACACCAACATACAACCTATTAAATATTAGATAAATGCAGAGTATCTATGATTAAGAGATAAGATAAATGGATTATGACAAGATGTATACATGCTTTACTAAGTTTTAGAAATGGATATCAATAGATTAAGAGAGATATTTAGACAATATAATATAGATTTAACAGATGTCGAAGATACAAAATAGACTATTTAAAGGGGATTTTTATAGTCTGATAGGGATCGATGATGATCTTAGAGGATCGATGTCGATTCTACAAGATCGATGTCGATTATGTGTAAAAGTGCATAACTATAAATAGACTATAATGATGGCTTATAGTATTGATAAAATAATAAAAACCAAATGTAAAATAGACATAGAAGATAGTATATTTAAAATGTGAATGAATTTAAATGCAAAACTAACCTTTGATGGCTGAAAATGAACTTGACAAGATGAGATAGAACCTTCATAAACCTTTGATAAGCTCTCCAACAAAATTTCCACAAGATATCAGGTTATTGATAAAGTCCATACACAAGTTGTAATGAGATTCCAACAACATTTCATGTTCCAAAAGTGAATTCACATTCCCTTCCAAGCTATGGAGGTCTGTTGTATATAAATAGATTTACATCAATTCTAATCAATCGACATCGATCACAGAGGATCGATGTCAATTTAAAAAAATGGGTGAAGCTGAATGAAAAGCCATTCCAATGGGTTGGCATGGAGTAAAAGAGGGTTAAAACAACTTCAAAGGTTGTTCGAGGTGTGTTAACCATGGGATAAGTTTGTTAAGAGGTTTATTATGTTTTGGTTCTGTTTGATTTTTAGAATTTTGATTATTTAAAATATTTTGGGTGGTTAGGGATGGTAAATAATAATTAATAAGATTAATTACCATGGGTGGAAAGGGGGTATATACATAAAATAAACATTTAAGTATAAGTTGATATTTAATTATGGGTATTTAGTTTCTTATACTTTAAGTTATATTTTATTATATACTTTTAGGATGTTTGAGAGGGGTTTTGGACCTCCAGGAGTTCAGATGAAAAATAGATTTTTGGAGGTTTCTATCACATTTTAGATAGCCTATTTTGATGTTCATTTATACAAGGAAAGTTACGACAAGTCATAACATTTTGCTTTAACAAACTAGGGATAAAGCGATAGCCTAAAAGATGGCAGAATAGGGTAAGGGTGCTAAATTTTGGCATCTACAACTACATTAGCAATATATTCTGAGATCAAAACTACACATAATTCAAATACAAACATTACTTACCTATTACCACCTAGATCAGATCTGTATCCTCATAATCAAGAATAACTCTTGCATTGACTAGATATAATAGATCCCACTAATGCCTAGCCTAACACATAGTATACATTACAGTGCATTCAACATCATCCATGTCAGGTATATCAATCACCACATCCCTCACCTCTTAAGGTAATAGTGTTAACTCTACCTTAGTAGGTCTTTCATGGGCTCCTACTCATGTAGGTGCTCATGCACTCCTCACCCATATCCATGCTACTAGGGGCATATCCTATGGCACCCCAAACTATCTATTCATATGATCATACTAAAAGAGCTCCTACACTCTAGCCTAGTGATCATGAATCCAATAGCTAGCCTATATACACTTCAACTACACTCCATCCTCATCCCACCTAAGAAACCCTCTATATGACCTCCATATGACATCTCCAGCTATCAGTCTATCTAGAATGCATCTATAATAATCCATTCTAGGAGATCAAATAGCCAATACACTAGTCCACCACTTTTCAAATGGTTTTGGAGGTGCCCAACTCTCCCTCAATAATCTTAATGGCTGCACAACCACTATAAGCTCATATGCCCAATAGTGTAACAAATTTATTGCACCTATTCTACCACTGAATGTCTCTTGCATAAATCTATCTATCTATATATATATCTCTATATAAGTGGGCTAGCATAGTCCTACCCCACAATAACATAGTACCATACATGTCAACACTATGAACAATCCTATGCATCCTATATGTAATCGATACACCACTCCCATCCACCATAATGAAAGATACCAACAACATAGCTAACCACTTCTACAAGCATGGAACACTAGAATGCACTATCACTGATAGTAATATATCACTATCACTCCCTCTCTGATGTATCCCTGAAGGTAGACCAAAAAATACAAAGAGGCATGGTTAATAGAATCTATACCCATGTCATCTTATAATGTAACATCCCATCCACTAACCGATAAATGCAAAATCTAATACATGTCCTCTAGTGTCACAGTAATCTCCCCTATCAAAAACTAAAAAGTACATGTATCAACATTCCACCTCTCACATATGGAGGTAATCAAACACCTATCCCACTAAATAGTAACTAGGTCACAAGCATGGCCTAGGCCATCCCTATCTATCACAACCCTCTCATCTGCAAACAAGGGAAGCATCCTTAGAGTCTCCATCACCTAGCCTCTATGGAACTCTCTCATCTATACTTCACCCTATAAAACATCAAAAACAACAAATAATCAATCAACAATGCCAAGATAGAAGCTAAATAAGAACAAAAAGACAAAAAAAAATCAAAATCATTGAAAAATCCATCTCCTGGGGCAACAACATTGCCCATAGGATAGGAGCGTTATATCCTAGATAGAAGCATTGTATCCAGGACTACAATACTAGACCTAGTCAAA
Source organism: Torreya grandis (assembly GCA_037957365.1). Classification (NCBI taxonomy): domain Eukaryota; kingdom Viridiplantae; phylum Streptophyta; class Pinopsida; order Cupressales; family Taxaceae; genus Torreya; species Torreya grandis. The sequence continues at coordinate 1,095,833 of JARHVA010004980.1, forward strand.
AAATTCTAACTATTTTAAAATGGCTAAAAATAACTAAAAATAGTCAAAAAATAAAAATAGAGCTATCATCTAGGCTACCAATTGCTCAAATCGGGTCATCGTAGGTGCTCATCTCCCAGGCATATTATCACTCCAAATCTCACAAATCTCAAACTAGTCAATGCACAAATGAATCAAAATTCAATCAACATTCCTATATTAACTGACTTTTTCATTCAAAGTAAAACACCATTTTTTAACACAATTTGAACCTTGTAACTCCATTTTTTAAACCATTTTCTTATCATGAGAATGACACCTTCAACATCATCCAAGTTCTAGTCTACTACTACCTAATTTGCCTCCATCATGAACATTTATATATCTTTTCTATATCTAGATAGACACTTTGGTCCTAACCAATCAAAAAACACATTCCAATCTCAACAATTCAATCTAATCAATCAAGCACAACTTTCAATCTATTCAATACATACCTACCAAGTTTCTATTCATGTGCCACTGGTCATAAATTTTGGCTCAACCCCCTCTATCATAGATCTCAGCCCTCTCCCCAAAAGGTGGGTATCATTCATATTATCTTACTTCCACATTTACCTAGCATACCTATTCAGTACACCATGATTCTTACACATCCAAAATTTATACTATCAACATTACTCAGTTCAAATTGGTCAAGATTATATAAGTGGTTCAGACTCCATGGGTCACTTAGCATTACTCAGTTCAAATTGGTCAAGATTATACAAGTGGTTTAGACTCCATGGGTCACTTAGCATTACTCAGTTCAGATTGGTCAATATTATACAAGTGGTTCAGACTCCATGGGTCACTTATCATTACTCAATTTAGATTGGTCAGAATATATAGTGGTTCAGATTATGTGGGTCACTTAAAAATACTCAAACATTTATATTTTTAGATACATAGATTATTCAAATATAGTGGTTCAGATTATATGGATTCATAGTGGTTTTGATATAAACTTAGATATCAAATTTAGGGGCACGCACACATTATGCACCTCACATATATAACTTTATACAATAAACTATAGACTCAAATATCAAATTTAGGGGCATGGCATAGAGTTTCATGTTCTTCATCATTCTAGATTATATAGATGGAATGATAAGACATATCATTCTCTTCTTACACATTGATCAAATTTATAGATTATACCTAGGTTGTCACCAAAAATGGACCACATGACCATATACAGTGGTTGGTCTATCATATTACTCAGACCCAGACCTAGACTACATGAGTTTGATGTGGGATAGAGGGTAGACATTGGTTTTGGACCTTTGAGTACTTCTTAGTTTTAATTTAGATGTTCAAGAGTGGAGTGCATGATATATTTTGCTCTTCATAGCATAAAAATTCTATATACACATTATAAATTACATGAGTTTATGTGAGACAGAGGACATACATTGATTTTGGGACCTCTGAGCATTTTTCATCTTTAGTCAGATTCAACATAGGGGTAGTGCACTTCTTTCCTTCTCCATGATACATGGATTCTATATTTAAATACAATATAGGTGGCATCTACTCTATGGATTCTCTCTCTCTCTCTCCAAGCACTATCCAGCTCTCCATTCACTTCCCTAGCCAAGAATTGAATTGGATTCTTACAACCCATTTATTTCCATGCAAGTAAGCTCAGGTACACATTTTATTTTTCTTTATTTTACTCTAGTATTTCATTGCATTACTTGAATAAAAGGGGGGCAAATGTAAATGTCCTAAATTGGTCAAGTAACCACACATACTATGTCTTTTCACAGTCCTTTCATAAGAGACTCTAATTGGAGAATATGAGCTTTGTCACATTAGCCACATCTTTCATTTTGATTTCATATTGGTCTTGTTTCTTGCTTTAGCCACCATTTTTCTTGTTCACAGTCCTTTGTAGGCTTTTAGGACCTCATTACAGCTTAGTCAAGCCCTTTTTCCATGATTATTCAATCCCCCTAGGTCTTGTACCCTCAGGATAATAGCACCCAAGTTGGACTACAACACTAGAACCTAGGGTATCCTACTTTGGGTGCTCTTGTCCAACCTCATTTTAAGTCTCAATGGTCAATTTCCCTTGCTTCGTAAGTCTTAACCCTTTTCTTTACTTCATCCTTAAGTTTTCTGATGTCAGCCTAATGAGGATAAAATCTTCCAAATTCAAAATAAAGAGTCGCCTATATAAAAGACTTCACAAGGCACACTAATTATAAAAAAATTAGTCAATAGTATAGCTCAGCATTCTGCATCACACATAGATTTACATTCTTGATCAAGGAAGGGCCTAGGTAAAATTCCATTCTTGCATATATCATGCACATTGATTATGCACATTCCCTTAGGGAGAACTACATTGGATATGAGACCCTAGATTGAGGGTTAATGTAGGTAGGAATTATAAAGTCTTCAGATCTGAGTCTGTTGCATGTCATCAAGCGTTATAACAATCACCATTTTATAATTTCCCTCTTAGGGTCTTATATAGAAACATAATTTACAAACATTTCCCTTCTTGGGTCTTTATAAACACTATAATGATTACAAACATTACCCATACTAGGGTCTTATAAATAATGTCTATATTTAGGTCTTACAAATATAAAACAAATATACATGCTTGCAAACACTACATAGATTAAAATATACAAATTGTTTCCTAAGTTGTTTTTGATGCTTCTCATGATGACATCTTTGTATTACCCTATAGTGTTCCTATAATAGTTACTACCGATGTGCTCGAACAAGATATTCTATCCCATCTTTTACAATGCTATACTAATTTTCCTTCTTGGAGTAAGTTTCTTTTCTCATAGACAAGTATGGTTTACCTAGGATAATGCCACTAAACTAAAGTGGAACTACATCTAATTCAACTTCATCTAGGAAGTTGGCAGTGATTGTTAATCCTATTTTACTTACATGTACATTATTACCACCATTTATTCTATCCAGATAATAGGGTTAAAAATGTGGCTAGGTTTCCAAACCTAGGGCTTCTAAAACATCTTATGAGATCAAATTATTTTGATAAAATATATCAAAAATAGCATCTACTTTATAATGTTTAATAATTATTCTTTTGAATAAATGTTGCTTACCTTTTCAAGGTGATAATTTTGAAGTATCAGTTTCTCATTGACTACCATCTCCTTCGCTAATGCTATCTCAAGTTATAACTAACAAGACTCTATCTGAGGAGGCTCTGTGTTTTGCTTGACTGAAGATGCAATTACAAACTTTGCCTGAGGTTGTGGATGATTCTGCTTATTTTCAACATTTGCCCCTTAGTATTGAAGTAAAATCCTAACTTCATGTCTTCCTTAGGTAACTTCTTTTCGTCAAATTTCTTAAATTTTTTTTAGGACTCTCTTGTGCATAATCAAAAAATACATTTGAGTATTTCTTATTTTCACACCTTGATGAATCATTTGAATATTCTTCATCAAATGTAACTATCACATCTTCGGAGAGTACTTCTTCCAACTCTTTAGAATGTCCTAGCTTGTTGCTTGAGTAATCCTCTAACTCAACTTCTTGGGATATTTGTCCTTCACCTCCATATCCTAATCTTGCATGGAGTGGTCTCTTTGCCACTTGGATAGGCTGGAAAATTCCTTGACCATTAATACCAAGGCCTTTTCTTTCAAATCCAATTTTAATTATAAATTTAGAACCTATTCCCTTCATGTCTCTTTCAAATGTATCAGCACGTGAACTTGATGAATGTTTAGGGTTAGTAGATTTAATTTCTCTAACATTGTCAATATAGCTATAAGAGTTGATTTCATTATTTTCATCTTTAGTATGTACATCAGAAGATTTATTACTAATCAAAGCATTATTTGCTTTTAAACTTACAAAATCAGTCTCATTAATAGGATTATCAAGAATAATAAAAGAATCACTGCTATAACCAAAATGTGCCTTTGTAGTTTGGCTTGGAAATATCTCTTAGATGAATCTATTGATTGATGCTTAGGATAATTGGGCTTTATATCTTTTCTAACATGTGCCTTCCCTTTTGCTTTGCATCTCTACTCATTCTACTTCTTGAGCCATAATGGAGCCTATTTGGGATGTAATAACCAACATTACTTGGTAGTATGACCTTGGCAGGTACAATGTCTATAAGTCTCTGAATCTCCACGTATCCTCTTCTTTTGTCGATGTTCTTGTTATAATTCTACTCATAGTGCATCAATGCTCTGTTGGATCTTTTTGATCTACTGCTCCTACCATTGCTCTACCACTTACTAAATTTTCTCTTGGGATCGAAGGAATTGCATTATCATAGTGATAATGGAATTTAATAACAATTGAATCTGAGCTAGCATCGGGTCCACTGTTCACACTAGCTAAGTTATCCCATCATACTAACCGCTCTGATACCAAACTTGATCCATAAACTAGCATTGAATTCTATGCAAAAATTTTACTTTGGATAATTTTTAGACAAAATATTAAATACCAAAATTTATTCTATAAAAAAATCAACTTAAGGAAAAGTAATACAAGAAAATACACACCACACTACACAAGAGTTTATTACAGAGTTCAACAATGCCTACATCTCTAGGTTTGCTAACTAGCTGAACCAATTCATTATAAAATGTCTACAAGTAAATGGCAACCATTATAGAACAATAATGAATCCAAGTGTTATAAACCTTCAAATAATCTTGGTATCCATGAATAGATTCTTCACCTTTCTGAAACACACCTTTGGATGTCCTTTACTCAAAAATATCACTTTTGAGCATCAAAATTGACAACAAACAACCTCAAATCTAGACACTTAGCATATAGCTAGAACCATCTCAGAAACCAAAATATTTCACTAGTTTACCTTGAAGTCCAAAAATGACTCTAGATGCCTCAAATCTGAGGAAGAGTAGAAGTAGGTCCTTATGCCGTAGCATAATAGATTGCTTCTAAGGCTTTTACAATTTCTTTATAAGTCTTCAAAATGAAAAATGATCAACTACAAAGTTGATCCTTGGAGAAAAATAATATCAGTCCCTTTTTGGACTTTTCCCAAATTCTACCTCTAGCTCTCTCTGAAACTCATCCAAGCTTCTTAGATTGTATTCTATGACTGCTTGGATTCTTCAAATGATTTCAAATACAAAATTCCACACTTTATATAGTGGTTCAATTCCATAACCCAAGTGGTTGGGCCTTGTAATTTTGCATGAGAGGTTCAAGGTTCGATCTACATCCTCATTGTTTGTGGTGGGTGAGTATATGTTTAGTCCCACATTTGGTAAGTGGGGGAACATTGGATATTTATTAACCATGAACTTTTTGGTTTACCATGCCAAGTGTTTGGCATTATTATGCATCTCATGGGGTTTGTGGTGGTAAGTGGATGTTTGGACATGGCATGTGGGTATCACATGGGATGTTGAGGCATGTACATGGGAATTAAGGCATGAAACATAGGGTTATGTGGTTTCACATGGCTATAATATGAATGGAATGTAGAAAATGTGGCATGTGTATTTACAAGGAAAATATAATATGGTTTGTTTGGAACATTCAAGAAATAAAATTGGATGGTGGCAAGCCACATGGTGGTTTGAGGACCCACCACATGGTCCAATCTCACCATGCCACTTGTTGACCTCTTACCACACCACTTGTTGATGTCCAACTAGATGTTCCATTCAAACCCCAAGTTTTTTACCAATTGTCAAAGATCACTTGTCAAAGACAAATGATTGAAACCCACTAATTTTCCACATGAACTAATTGCCATGTGTCATGTTCTTACTAGTCCATGTTTTGCCACATCATATTATTGAACAAGTTTGACCATAACTTTCACCATTCATATCTGTCGCATATGAAATCCATTTCATGAACCATAAATTGTGTGGAAAGCTCATGACGAGCTCTACACATTAGAACTATTCTCAAATTGTTCCATAATGGTCATTTTCTACAGTTTGACATACTTTGATTAGAACTTTGATTAGTTACATAAGGAACATATGAGCTCTATTTTTTGTGTTCTGCATACCATTGGAAAAGTTTCAGTAGGATATACATAATGGTGTAGGTTTCAATTTGCTTTAGGACCTTTTTTGAATTGACCTCTAGATCAACTTTGAGGTTTTTCTATGATTTAACTCTCCAATATGTAAAATAATTCAAACCTCTTGCCGACTAGTTCTTATCACACTTTTCCATTAACATTTATGAAAAGGTTTCCTACACCCAAATTGCCTAAATCAAAAAAGGAACCAATAAACCTATCAATTAATACATCTTGAGATATAAGAAAATGCTAGATAAAATGACCAATATTATGGTAGACAAAGAGTTTCTATATATATATATATATAATAAAAGTTTGATTTATCCTTTTTATATGAGTCCATTATTTTCAAGAATTTCAAATATTTTGATGACTTATGCCATGTTGTACAGGACCATAAAATGAAGCTTATGTCATTGAATAATATCAAATATGTAACAAACACATTGGTCACATCTACATCTAGTATTAAGTTTACAATTAAACTAAGCTATAAGATAAAACCTCTTTAGCCTAAAAAGGAAATAACTGCCATGGTTAACATAGTTTCACAACACCCTAATCAGCTTGTCTTATCTAATGCACCAAGGAGATAATTTACATGTTTACCTGATTCCCCAATTTCATTACTCATACGGTTACTAAAGTTCTAGATTATATCTCTCACTCATCTTATCAAGGTTTATATGATTCAACCTATACCCAAAGGATATGATGTGAATACTTATGATTATCATCAAAGACTAAGACATTCTAGGAACAAATATCTTACCTTGAAGCACATGATCCAAGATATTATCGATGACCAAAAAATTACATTTGAGAATTATCTAAAAGAATCAGGCTCACAACCTGGTGATCACCAAAAACATAAAATATTTAGCAATCCTTTGCAAGATAATTCTAAGAAGGAACCAGAAGTGAAAATGGCATATAATGCACATCCTCCTCCATCACATTATGATCACCCACTAGATTGGATTATTTGTACTTACACATGACATATACCTCCCATGGTTCAAAAACCTTTTATTTCCTTTAATGATAGTGAAATTAAGGATGGTGAATATGATCTTAATTTTCTATTCATTCGATCATACCTTGATAAACACCCTATATGCAATGTTATGATTGATAATGGTGCAAGTGAAAATGTTTACACTATGACATTGTTTACATAATAAGGTTATAATCATCATGATTTACACCCATATACCAATTCAGTTTAAGCATTCAATGGGACCTCCTAGAAGTTTCTTGGTGAGATTGACCTACTTTACAAGTTGGTCTTGCACATGTGGTTACTACCTTCTCAATTATCTCTTCCAAATACATCTTTGATATGTTATTTAGAAGGCCTTGGATACAAAATCTTAGAGAAATACCTTTTATAGTGTATGGGTGTGTTAAATACATTCATGTCAATCATGTAATTATAGTTTCCATATTTTCATATGATCATCTTCTTTAACAAAATAAACTATACCTAGATAACTAGCTATCAAGCCTACTAAGTCTAATTCACTGTAAAAGGGTAAACAATAGGCAATCCCTTTTACTAGGAAGCTATTACTTTATTGACCAATACCTTGATTAACTTGACCTATTGAATCAACTAGTACTCCTATTGAAGGTGTTAACTCTATGAGGGGAACATTTGACATGGGTATGGCATTATAAGTTTGTGCTATATTAAGGTCAGTTTGATATTTTTGTTGGATTTGTGTAAATTGGTTCTCCATGGACCCTTTCCTCTTGCAAGCATATTGAGGTCTTTATATGAAATTATCATGAGCACTTGAGGGTAACTAGTAGAGGCATGTTCGATATTTTGGGTATAAGTCATGTTTAGAGTCGCTCTGACTAGACTATGTAGGTTTTCATTAGGGAAGTCTACTAAAAACTTGGTCCCTACCTCCATGGCTCTAATTAAAACTTCATCCTTATTTTCTAACAAGTGACGATCAAATATGTATGGGTCATATGTTGATGACATAGTAATGTAGTATGGTAAAACATGGACTTGTTTCATAATTGATGTTATACTAGTGAGATATTTGGCCATTTGTTATTGGTATTATTTTGAATAGGGAGGTGTGTTAACTATTATCAATTAGATTTTTCACCCACTTTGTGTTGTAATAGTTATAGTATGTAGGAATCTAATAACATAATGAGATCACCTACAAGTTGTGGGACCTTGGTAAATTGAGGTAAACCTATGGAGAAGGCTGACTTCCTTTCACTAAGCTTAGTAAAACTGATATATGACCAGTTCACTTCAAACTATAGCTTCTTAGTGATTTTTCTCCTAACTAGGGTTTTAACTTGTAAGGAAAAGAGTTTATAAGGAATTTTGAATCTATAAATGGTGATGCATTAAAGTATTATAGTGTAAATTATTATTTTCTTTGATTAAACATAATTGAACAATAATATATTGAAATCTTTTAAAACACAAACTTACATGAGTATGAAATCAAAGGTAATATTGGGGTATTTTATTAAACAAAGAATAAAGTTATCTATTTTTCCCCAACAAAATTTCAAAAGGGAAAAATAAATACCATAGATGATCTTTTTTTAGATAAATAATGGTTTTTTACCAAAACTTTAATCAATTCTGGAACACAATCTGAGGGTCCAATCCTCAAGGAAAAAATCAAACAAAGAAACCAAAAGAAAGCAAGAACATGAAAATAGGAAATCTAGTTTATAAAATATAATGGAAGTCAAAAACATTAACTAAGAGATAATATAATCCTAAGAGACAATCCAAAAAAACAAAAAGATGGAAATAAAGAAAAACCATAAAAAAAAACTACTTATCAAATAGCTTGAAACTAGTTGTTGAACCATCCTTTTGCTACCAAAAGATGCCTACCACTATTGGAGAGTAGAGATTCCATAGTCCATTGTGTACTGCCATTAATGGAGTTCATATCATCCATATAAAGACTCTTTGCTTCCATTTTCCTACCTTTTTCCTTTTCTTACCATAGTTAGGAGTCTTCAAAACACTAGGTTGTTATGAAATTGAAAGAACTGCTCTACTTGCTAGTTCTTCCTCTTCTTCATCCCAATCCTCAACATGCTCAACAAAGTCATCCAATGCTTAGTCCTCTAGAGAAAGGAAATTGCTAACCTGATATAGCCTAGTTCCCTTTAATATAACATCCTTTCTTAGGAGGGGAGAGGAAGTTTATCCCAATTTGCTGGTGATTTGACCTACTGAGGTCACAAAATAGTCACCCTTCAGAAGGTTGTCCTAATATTCTTGAGAGGATACAACATATAGTGCTCTAATAGATATGGATTTTGAAATAAATTTTAGTTGGTGAACCAAATCCTAATTAGGACAACCAATATTTTTGACCCATTTCTACAAGAACAGTGAGTGAGATCCTTGAAAGCTTTTCTTGGGACATGAAACAATTTTTTTGTTAGCTTGATTACATTTAAAACATTTGAAGGTAAGACCTTCAAAATTAAAAACTTGAGTCTAGACACTATGGGAGGAAGAGATCTAGATGCAATGATGGAGGGGTTTTTCTAAATCCACTAAAACACACACCCTTACATAGTTTAGCATAGCCCCAATAGATTCATCAATTTTAACGAAGACACCTAACTTGATAACCAACTTTTTAAAAAGATCAAGATCCTACAAGGTCAAAGGAAGATTGTAGAATCTGACCCAAACCAGATCTTGGGATATCACCAAAGTAGCATGGTCAAAAAATGGATCTTAAGGACAAAGAAATGCCCCTTGTTTGCCAATAAACCATGGTCCATTAGCCCAAATAAAGTATATATCCTCCAAAGACTAAAATAATATCAAAAAATATCCATTTACCAAGATTGAGAGAGGAGCTATAAGAGTGGGCCAAGTTTCTTGAGACCAAGCTAAAAGAGATTCTCAGGAAGGCTACTTTCTAACACACCTGCCAATCAAATATCTCTGACCTCTTTCCAAGTATAACTTTGAAATCTCTGCATCAAAAATCTCTAAAATTAAAGGGGAATATAAAAAACTAAAGGAATATCACCTTAAAAATTTGTTTTTAGGGATGTTTTCTATGAAGAAGTTGCTTCTACAGGCTCCTTAGTAGCCTCCATGGTCTCTTTAACCTCCTTTGAAGATTTTTCTATTTGGCTCTAACTTATGGGAATCAAAATAGGAACTAAGCCAGGTTGAGATCTAACAATAAGATATTTATAATAATCTCCATAACTATGATATGGGTTTGAGATATTGATGCATTTTGAAAACACTAAATATTTTATAGAAACCCTAGGAGGGTTTCTATTTGTTTCATTTATCTGCCTCCCAAGGGGTGGGCTTCCATCAGAAAGGTCTCTGTCCATCACTGACTGATCCAACTCAAAAATTACTCAAAGGGAACATCAATTTGAGCAAAAAGAGAGGTAGATAAACTCGAAAAATATTTAAAATCTTTCTTCTTCCTACCCTTACCTAGATTCACCCTTTCCTCAAACCCCTGCTTGCCCAAACTCACCCTAGATGCATCTCCTTTATGAAACCTATTCTTTTTTGGATTTTGGATTCCAAAATTCCTTCTCCCTTATGACTTCCACCCAAGCATCACTACCCCTTTGCCAAATACAATTACCACCTCACCTATGCCAGGCTCTTCTAAATGATCTTTCTTTGAATGAAGCTTAATTGCCTGCACCTCATCGATCTTTGCCTGCCCAAATAAAACCACCACCACTACCTTCAACTACTTGGCACCCTACATCTTCACTGTTTCATCATCATCACTTACTAAATCCATTGTTTCAATATTCTTTTCCTTGATACTAAATAATTTGTCATTTATACCATATATGATCTTATATGACTGAAAATGAGACTTATATCATTCACAAATGTAATAAAATCCATACATACACAAGGATAAAACAAGATAAGGAAGGTAAAACTTTAGTCTATTAATATTCTCCAAGTTACAACATGTAGATAAATTTCTCAAAAGCAGAAAAATTACGTATCAATAAAAAGATCCATAGGCTACATAATAAACCCATACTTATATAAAAAATCACTCCCCTTGGAGAGAAGAATTAAAAAAACCCTTACACTTAGTTTTGGAATAAAAAATTAGGGAGTCTCCATACAAATGTCATCATTCCCAGCTTGAAAAGGCATCTTTGGTAGAGTAGAAGGAAGAAGAGAACTTTGTAACTACTAGGTGCTTCACCAAGTGTTGAAAGAGGAGAAAAATATGTTTGAGTCTTTCAGTCAAACCATCTCTCCTTGAGTTCTATTGAAGAAATATCTCCCAAGAAATGGGGTGCCAAAATAAACTTCATGACTTGGCTAAAAATTGAATGATTTTTAATAGTTGGATATTTTAAAATGAAACTTGTAAAACCTAAATTGTAATTTGCAGTTGAGAATTTTACAACTTTTAATTCATTCAACTTGAAAAAAGAAAGGTGCAAAATACAAGTTGCACTTTTTAAACTAAAGCTTGACAAAATGATAGTTGAAAATTACAAGAAGCTCTTTTTCAACTTAAAGTTAAGATCTGTCAAAATGATAGTTTCAATTTACAACTTGTAACTTTATAATGTATCTTACATAATTTGTAGTTTATAAAATGTATTTTAAAAATAATTAAATAATAAATCCACAACAATGACTTCTAAGGATTCCTTTTCCTTTTTAGTTTGTATCTTCTCGATATAAACATTAAAGCTAATGACTATCTCTTGTAGGTGCCCTTCATTAGGACTAACTAGGTAAAGATTAATAATGTCACATTTTGTAGTTACCTCAGATAACTCTCTAGAAGAATCTCTATAGACTTGGATATCCTTGCCCATCTAATCAAGTGTTCTGTGATCCTTGATGAACCGGTGGATAGAATCCAAATTGAAATTTGTATCATGTGCTGACTCCTTTTTTATTACCTCTTTAAATTTATCTTGGACCTCCTTAAAAAGAAGAGGTTTATCTTGGTAATATTCTGCCTCACATGATAATTTATAAATCGAATCTTCAATATCATTCATCACATATGTGGCCTTGTCACTTGTGCTCTTAGCCTTCTCAATACTTTCACTAAGTATTTTGATTCTGAATTTAGCTACCCTCTCTAGCTCATCATGTTCCAAAGGATTTTTTATTATCTTTTCAAACATGAGGGTGTCACTCTCTATCTGGTCAACAACCTAAAATTTGGGAAAGTAGAGATTTAGCCTTTCAACCTCTTCTTCATATTTACTTATCTCTACATTTAGAGATGCAAGGTCATCCTTCAATGTCTAGTAGTAGTCTATGGCCATCCCTATCACTTTATTCCCTTTGGTGATTAGTTATTTAGCCCAATATTTTATATCTCTACTCATCATATCAATATTTGTCATTGCATCAAATATTTTTTTAATTTTTTAATCATGGAACTGAGAGAGAGAGAGAGAGAGAGAGAGAGAGAGAGAGAGAGAGAGAGAGAGAGAGAGAGAGAGAGAGAGAGAGAGAGAGAGAGAGAGAGAGAGAGATTGACTTGGTTGAGCTGATTCAAGCTAATTTATTAGGTATATAACCTTCCTTAAAGTAGTCATCAAATTTCTTTATTCTTCAGCTCATCTTTAGTGACCTTGTCACTATCCATTTTTTCAAAGAGAGAACTTATGCTTGTTTGAACATCATATTTCAGTCCCTCTCTTGTAGGATGACCAAGGTGTACTTTGGATAGTTGATAATCCCCCACCACTAAATCTTCTTTTTTTATATCTAGTGGGGGAACTATTATCTCCACATAATTTTCCCATGTTGTATCATATGAGATTTTGGAAATGGTCTTGGGGCCTCTTTTTAGATATTTAGATGCTTCAAATAGACCAAAATATAGAGTATTGGGAATATCATCTATTTTCTCTTCTTGGACACTGATTGTGCCAACCAACTATGAGTCTTTATCAATGAATCCTACATTGTTCTAATGGCCACTATTACCTATGAGTCTGTAACTAAAGTTGCTACACTGGTAGTTACCATAAAAAGTGTTATATCTTCTATTGAAATTACTACTGAGTCCTCAGCTGATGATTTGGTTCTCTTCCCCATTGGTGGGTTGAATAGCCATAATTGTGTTAGTAGGCATCTTTTTTTCCACCTCTTTGGTGGGGGTTTAGGTTAACATGAGAGTGGAATAAAGTAAGGATACGTAGATAGGTAGAGTGGGTGTGCTTATAAGGGGTGTGAAATATGGAAGTGACACAAGTAGATAGGTATGCATGTGTGGCTGGAACAAGGGAAATTGTGGAAGGGTGGTGTCTAAGGCATCAAAAGAATCTATCAATGTAGTGGGAATGGCCATAGAATAAGTAATGGGTAGTTTAATGGAAGATGAATATGGATCCATTATTAACTAAGTGGTTGTGGTGGGTAATGGGATTGAAATCATAATGACTGAGTCAGTAGCCATGTACTTTTGGGTGGTGTTAGTGATTAATGGGGTGGTAGTGGATATAGGGGATGAGATGGATGTGATTGTGGAAGAGGGAGGTTAAGGTGGAGTTGAAATAACCAACTGTGTTGATTGTCTTACTTCTAAGGGAATCATTTGTAATTTTGGGTTGGTAAAAATAGTAGAAGCAATTACTTGTGCTAATTGGATAGTAGTTATGTCCCCCATAGAAATTGGTAGTGTCTGGTCCATTAGCTATGTTGTTAGTACTTGGGTGCTAGAATAAGCCCTTCTTGCCTTTTGATTTTGCTTCCTTTTATGCAAGACAACTAGCCCCACTACCTGATTTGCTTGAGTCTAACTATTATAACCTTATATTGATGCTACGTTTTACACCCTTATCCTTTACCTTTTTGAGTTTGTTTGTGATATTCAAAGTCTTTTTAGTTATTTTAATCCCCTTGCTTCTTAACTAGCTCAAGGTTATGTTAATAACTAGGGTAGTCATGTCTAATAAGGACAAGAATTTAGGTATAGACCACTTGACATGAGGAAGAGGTTGGAGGTAGATTTGATTATCGTAGTACACCCTATCCACTGGTTGTTCCTCATCTTTCAAATCTCCTGGAACTAGTGCCATATCATAGGTATTAATTTGTTCAAGGGTCATCCTATAATAATCCCTCAACCTAACTTATTCCTCATATTTCATATCCTCAAAATAATATTCATAAAAGGGAATGTGGGAATATGAAGAACCCAATAAACAAGTAATATAACTAGTCACAATCATAAAAAGGCCTAACAACGAGAGCTCTCAAAGTCATCTAGTTCATCTTTACATCTACAATTTTGGCCTTAGAAAAATTAGGGTAGGTGCATCTCCCTATACTGATAGGGAATTATATGCTTGTCTTGTGCCTGCTTGATAAGAACTTGTGGGTTTTCACTAGTTATCTTACAAGTTTTATTAAGGTTGTTTCACTCAAATTTATGCTTATATTATAAAGAAAAGAAACTAGATATGGGTATGGTAGAAGGATACCTAGTTGGTTGTGTGCATGTTGAATCAAATGAATGTGGGAAAATCATCTTTGGCTTGGGAGGAATGACCTGTAGGTAAGACAACACTAAAAAAAATTACTTTTTAGACAGATAGGGAGGTGGATCACCTAGCAAGTTAGATCCAAGAAGTACAAGCTTCCTTGGAGGCTATCAATCTACCTTTAAAAAAAAATTAATGTTGATAAATAAATTTTTCATAATTAAAATGAATGTAATAAGTTTAGGTGAAGTATACTATTCAAAATAAATTCATTAATTAACAAACTAACATTTAGATGAATGTTAAATTGTCAAAAGGTAGGTTTGGATCATGGTCAGGTTGTTGGTTCTGTCTACTGGTTCTAGTTGTAGGTTGATTGATAGTTGTTATTTAACTTAAGAAAATTGGTTAATTATATAAATAGGTATATCTAAACTAATTCTAAATAGTCTGGGTTGGGTTCATAAAATAAGGTAGAGGCTTGCGAACAGGCAAAGACAAAGAAAGTTAGATTTGGTTTGGGGATGATAGGGTAAAATAACTTGCTAGAATTTTGTCACATAGTGACCATTGGTGGTTAAGGTGACTATTAAAAATTGGGATATCCATAGATAATTGGATGGATCATTGGTAGTTAGGGTGACCATCGATGATTACTATGTGTTGGTTATAGTTGTTAAAAGGCAGATTGATCAAGATTCTAGAATGTATTTCTAATAGATGGGTTGAAGCTAAATTGAATGTGAAATAAATAAAGTAACTAAATGAATAAAATAGATACTTATCTTTCTTTGATATTTATAAGATGAATGGTAATTAGTTGGTTCGTTGATGAAGTTTAAAGAGATTTTGGTAAAGTAATGACACTCGGTTGATAATTGAATGATGGTGACACATCAACTTCTTGATTGATCAACAAAACAAAATCTAGAATACAAAGCTCTTATTAATTATAGATAGTTTATAGATGGATTGGTGATATCTTAATCCTCTCTTTTTATAGGAAAAGGTTACTTAGAAGTGAAGGTTAAAGAACTTTGAAATGCTTTCTTATAAATTTAACTTCCATGTATTGATCCATGTTAAAGCAAGGCAAGATAAATATAGAAAGAAAGCCACGCAAGCTAGAGTAGAAGTGAAATTAACTATCCAAGCGATAGGAACCTAACCATTGATAGTCAAGGTGATCATCGATGGTTATGGTAACCATTGACGGTCGAGGGTTAAGACCAAAATGGGCTAAATTTGGCCATTTGGCTAAGGTTTGGTCAAAAAGAGTAAATGGCTTAGGCTTATAGGTGAGGGTCAAGTTGAAAAGGGGAGTTTTGGGTTAGGAATTGGTTGAGGTGAGGTAATGGGTAGTTCAAGGGGGTGAAAGGGTAATCCAAGGGGTCAATATGATAACTAGAACTATAGTGTGTAGTTTTCTAGTGTCTACATTTTACCCCTTTTTATTATGTAGTTTGTATCAGTGAGCTACAAAACAAAAATGAAAGGTTGTTCAAAGGTTAGGGTTGGTTAAAGGGTCAAAGTTTCCCCAAGTATGGGAGGAGGTGTTCTAGGGGAATTCACTCAAATTTTTGCTTATATTCTAAAGAAAATAAATTAGATATAGGCATGGTAGAAGGCTACCTAGTTGGTTGTGTGCATGTTGAATTAGAAAAATGTGGATAACTCCTCTTTAGCTTAAGAGGAATGACCTGAAGGAAACAAAAAACTAAATAAAATTATTTATTAGACAAATAAGGAGGTGGATTGCTTAGAAAGCTATATCCAAGAAGCACAAGCTTCCTTGGAGGCTGTCAATCCACCTTTAAAAAAAATTAACGTTGATAAAGAAAGTTTTCATAACTAAAATGAAATTACTTAATTTAGGTGAAGTAAATATTGTTCAAAAGAAATGCATTAATCAATATATTAACATTTAGTTGAATGTTAAATTGTCAAAAGGTAGGTTTGGGTCATGGTTAGGTTGTTGGTTCTAACTGCTGGCTCTGATTGTAGGTTGATTGGTAGTTGGTAATTAGATTAGATGAATTAGTTAATTATAACAATATGCAGATCTACACTAATGGTAATAGTCTAGGTTGGGTTCATAAAATAAGGCAGAGGCTTACAAATAGGTAAAGATAAATAAAGTTCGATTTGGTTTGGGGTTGATAAGGTAAAATATCTTCTTGTAATTTTGTCACATAGTGATTATTAGAGGTCAAGGTAATCATCAATGATTAAGGTGATCATTAGTAGTTAGGATATCCATCAATGATTGGATGGACCATCAACAGTTAGGGTGACCACTAGTGGTTATTATGTGTTGGTTCTGTTATGTTCAAATGGGTTGCCCCAATTTGGTGTACCACATGGTTTAGTTAAGAGGGTTTAGGAGGAATGAATATGAATCCATACATGACCCAAGGGTTGTTAGTTTTTAGGTGTTAGTTGTTAGTGGATTAAGAGGTCATGTTATAAGTAGTGGTTCAGTTGGAATAGTGGGTTGATGTTGGTTTAGGTTAATAGATATGTTGGTTATGGTTAGATTGAGAGTTGAATTGATTGTGGTTGATTGGTTTGGTAGGTTAGGTTGTTTAGTTGGTTGAAGATGGTTAATTTTGGTTGTTGGTTGGGTTAGACTATTTTTTTGGTTTGGTGGGTTGGGTAAGACATCAAGGATTTGGACTTATTCAAAAGGGGCTTAAACTAATGACAAAGTCATTAAATAGATAAATGTGAGGAAAGTATAGAATAATTCAACTTCTTTGGCTATAGTTGATGTTAAGTTGGATTTCATTGTAGTTGAGATTAGGTAGATCTTTGTTGAGGTTAGGTTGATTTTAGGCAAGGTATGTTGAGGTTGGTATTGGTACACTAAAAGTTGAAGTGGGAGAGGTTGGTTGATTGGCTGAAGGTGTAGGTATAGCCATACCAAGTTAGTGAGCTATGTCTATGAGAGGACAGACAGATACAAGAGGGCATGCTCTAGTACACATATGTGTAGGAGGGGTTAATGGTAGCAGTGCCCCAAGAGACAAATAGGATCCTTGTTTATGGATTATGGCCCATGGTTTTGATGTTCATGTTGATCATTGACATGCTCATGATGATGTTGACATGGACTCACCTGGATAGGCATGTGATGAGATAACTCTTTGTTTATGTGTATGATGATGTTTATGATTATGGTTCTTGATATGATGGCTATAGTTGGTATGGTTGATATGATAATGCTTTGTGTGATGGGAAGATAATGGTATGAGGTTGGTTCTATTTATGGTTGGTTGCTATTGTGTATAGATCTGATGTTGATGCTAAAAATTAATAAGCATATGCTTCCTCATTTAGATTTAGGCATATGATAAAAAAGGGTCATTATTATATAGTCCATGGATGTTATATTTTTGGTATGATGTTGATAGATATGCTTATGATGTATGTTTTTGTTCATGATAGATGTTGATATGATGTTGATGTGGTGATGATTATGGCCATTTTACTTAGGTTAAATCACATAAAATAAGTCAAATACTTAGATGTGGAAAAGAGAAGATAAATAAGAGACGAGACATCTAAATGAATATATCAACCAATTATAAGAGAATAAGAAGAGGACATAATGCTTCTTCTTTAGAAAGTACTAAATAGAGACCAAAGTCAGATTGGCTTAAGGAACATAAGCCCTTCGAATGCTTCACATTAGTATCCATTAGTTGGTTAAAAATGTGTCTTGATCACATAACATCAAGTGAGCTCAAAAATCCCTTGCATATAGATGGTATAAAAAGGAGATGGATGAAGATGGAACCTTCTTATGAGACTAGCATGCCTCTTCTGGAGGTTATCAAAAATAAGTCCATGTCATATAAGGTGTAGACTGATCGATGTGGTAAGTCTACTCATGGAAGCCGATTGTAGATTTTAAATATTTTAATTTTTATTTTATTTTGATAATGGGTCCTTTGATATTGCTATGAGATAGGGGAAGTTGATCAATACAAGAAGCTTCCAAGAAATTACTATGGTTTGATAGAATGCTTTACTCAGCCATCCTTTGAGGGAGTGGTCTAATTTTATGTGATTTACTTAATGTTTTTATAGTTGTCCTTCAAGGGAGAATTCTACCTTAATTTTGAGCAATTTTTGATATGTTTTGTAGTTTTCCTTTGAGGGAGCAATTTACAAATGCTAAAGAGTGACCCAGGTGACTTGCTTTTGATTTGCTAGTTTGATTTTGGTGTTTTTATGTTTTTGATTGTTATGGACTTGATTATAGAGGCTTAAGTCTCACCTTCATAAAGGCAGGGCTAAAATCATAAGAAGGTAGGTAAAAGAGGCTTAGGTGAAAATGATCATGGGAATCTATCCTATAACAGGGGTGGAAATTACCATGAGAATCATGTCATAGGTAGAGCCATGGTACCTATGTTTAAGATCAGGTTATGATTATGATGGAAAATCACATGATTCAACTCGAATTAGTTTCCCCTAAAATAGGGTGATGAATATGATTTGAAAGAAAGGGATGAGCTTAAGTTAGAAAAAGGTGAGTTTGATCCTTACTAAAAAAAGAAAGGATACAGATGTGAAGCATTGAGGGGCTCAGGTTCTGGGTTGCCTTCAAGAGAAGATGACTAGTAATAACCTAATCCATACTTGTGAATTATGGTATAAGGTATAAGCCAATTGAAATTAAACTTGCCCTATTTTCTTTTCTTCATATTGGTGACATATTGGTCAGGGGCAAAAGGCATCCCCCAGTTACTTTTTGATACTTAATTTAGATGTGGAAAAGAAAATTTGGGTTGATAATGGCTAAGGGTAAGGTTAGTTAGGTGATGGTTGTGAGGTGATAGTGGTTGGTTGGTTAGGTGGCTCTAGGTTACTAGGTTGATATAAATGGTCAAAGTTATCTAGAGGATAAGTTCCCCTAGTGGCTCTTTCCATACATGGTCAAGGTGGGAAAGATTCCAAGGTGAAGGTCTTGGTTATGAAAGAGGGTTTAGGAGTAATGAAGATGAATTCCCCCAAAAAAATATGGTGGGGTCCCACCAAGCATGCCAAAATGTTTCACTTAAATTTTTGCTTATAGTCTAAAGAAAAGAAACTAGATATGGGTATGGTAGAAGGATACCTAGTTGGTTGTGTTCACATTAAATTAGATGAATGTGGAGAAATCCTCTTTGGCTGGGATGAATGACCTATAGGTAACACAACACTAAAGAAAATTATGTGTTAGACAAATAGGGAGGTGGATTACCTAGCAAGATAGCTCTAAAAATTGTAAGCTTCTTTGGAGGCTGTCAATCCACCTTTAAAAGAAAATTAATGTTGATAAAGAATTTGCATAACTAAAATGAAAGTACTTAATTTATGTGAAGTAAATACTATTCAAAATAAATGCATTAATTAACAAATTAACTTTTATTTGAATGCTAAACTATCAAAAGGTAGGTTCAGGTCATGGTCAGGTTACTAGTTCTGGCTATTGGTTCTAGTTGTAGGTTGATTAGTAGTTGGTAGTTAGTTTAGATGAATTGGTTAATGATAGCAATAGGTAGATCTACACTAATGCTAAATAGTCTGGGTTAGGTTCTCTAGGTTAGGTTCATAAAATAAGGTAGAGGCTTGCAAATAAGTAGAGATAAAGAAACTTAGATTTGTTTAGGGACTGATAGGGTAAAATAGCTTGCAAAATTTTTATCACATAGTGACTGTCAGTGGTCAGGGTGACCATCGATGGTTAAGGTGATCATTGGTGGTTGGGCTATCCATCGATGATTGGACACACCATTGGTGGTCAAGATGATCATTGATGGTTACTATGTGTTGGCTTTGGTTGTTAAAGGGTTGATTAATCAAGATTCCAAATTGTAATTCTAATAGATGGGTTAAAGCTAAATTAAATGTGAAATAAATAAACTAAATGACTAAAATAGATACTTTTCTTATTTAAAGATTGATCATATGAATGGTGAGGTAGTTAGTTTGTTGATGAAGTCTAAATATATTTTGGTAGAGTAATGATGCTCAGGTGATAAATGAATGATGGTGGCACATCGACTTCTTGATTGACCTTCAAAATAAACTCTAGAATATAAAGCTCTTGATAATTACAGATAGTTTGTAGATGGATTGGTGACGGCCTACTCCTCTCTTTTTATAGAAAAAGGTTACTTAGAAGTGAAGGTTCAAGAAGAGATTTGAAATGCTCTCTTCTAAGTTTATCTTGCATGCATTGATTTGCATTAAAGTAAGGAAATATAAATATAGAAATAAATCCAAGTAAGCTAGAGTAGGAGTGAAGTTAACTATTGAGGTAGTGGGAACCTGATCGTTGATGATCAAGGTGACTGTCGATAGTTAGGGTGACCATCAACAATCGAGGGTTAAGGCCAAAATGGGTTAAATTTGGCCATTTGGTTAAGGTTTGATCAAAAGGGGAAAATGAATTAGGATTGTGGGTGAGGGTCAAGTTGAAAAGGGGAGTTTTGGGTTAGGAATTGGTCAAGGTGAGGTAATGGGTATTTTAAGGGGGTCAAAGGGTAATCCAAGGGGTTAATACGATATCTATAACTATAGTGTGTAGTTTTTAGTTTCTACATTTTGCCCCCTTTTTGTTATGTAGTTTGTATCAACAAGTTTCAAAACAAAAAATAGAAGGTTTTTCAAAGGTCAGGGTTGGTTAAAGGATTAGGGTTTCCCCAAGTATGGGAGAAGGTGGTCCCCCTCAAAATGGGAAGTGATGATGTAAAATAGAATCAAGTGTGGGTTTGATAAGTGGGTGATATAATGAATGTGGTTAATTAGCTAGGCATTAAAGCATAAACAAGCACACAAAATGTGACTAAGTGCGATAGTCAATATCAGACCTAAACAAGATTTCCATGGTTGGTAAAAAAAAGGTCGGTGCTAAAAATATGGGTGACCAATGGACCATGTGACTATATGTGATGACTGGGTACACTTGTTAGTCTTCTAGACAAGGGTCAGTGTTAACATGTGTATCCAAGGTAGGAAGTGCTCTTGGGAAAATATAAAATGGTCAAGTCTATGCTAGGTAGTGCAAGTTCAAAATGTTTAGTCATGGTAATTTAGTTAGTGCAGTCCAAATGACCAAGGCAAGGTCATCACAAAACATGCAAAAGTTTAGGCCAAAAATGACTAAATTTGGGTGGAGTGGTTGGTTTACAGAGAAGGTAATCTCTAGTTAGATTGGTAAATGGTAAGGGTGAATTGGTTGATTCATAGAGAAGGTGATCTCCTAAAGTGTTAAAAGGTGTGGTTGTGGAGAAAAGGTGATCTCCAAAGGTGGATAGTGTGAAAAGGTTTGATTGATGGAGAAAGGTGATCTCCAAGGTTGGGTTAGGTTGTGGAGAAAGGGTGATCTCCAACAAGTTGACTAGTTTAAAAGGTCAAGGTTGGTGGAGAAAGGGTGATCTCCAAAGGTTGGTTTGATTTGGTTGGAGAAAAGGTGATCTCTAAAGGTTGGTTTGATTTGGTTGGAGAAAGGGTGATCTTCAACAATTTGGTGGAGAAAGGGTAATCTCCAATGATTGGTTTGGTTAGATAAAGGGTGATCTCCGATGATTGGTATAGGTAAAAGGTTTGGTTTGTGGAGAATGGTTATCTCCTAGTTGGTTGGGTCAAAAGTCAAGGTTGGTGGAGAAAGGTGATCTCTAATGATTGGTCTAGTTAGAGAAAGGGTGATCTCCAATGATTGGTTTGGGTAAAAGGTTCAGTTTGTGGAGAATGGTGATCTCCTAGTTGGTTGGGTCAAAGGTCAAGGTTGGTGGAGAAAGGTGATCTCAAATGGCTAGTTGATTTTCTTGGGTTGGATAAAGGGTGATCTATAATAGGTTGGTTAGATCTTTGAGAGAGAATAAACCACTCAAATAGGTTGGTGATTTCTCAAAAAAAATTGGTTGGGTGGTGTTCAAATTGGTTGCCCAATTTGGTGCACCACTTAGATTGGTTAAGAGGGTAGGAACAAGGGTGAGATCCTAATGCCTTATTTTGGGAAAAGATATTTGTCGATCTAAGTCTACTTTCTATAGGAGATGTCAGAAAAAAAGAAAGAGAAAATCTTGGTTGTATTAATTCTGTGGATGTGGATCTTGCAAAGGCAAGGATATTGAAGGACAAGTCTGGCATAGAGGATGTTGTGGTTGAGAAAGTAGCTGAGAAAGTGGTTGAGCAAGAAAATGAGAAAGTAGCTAAGTAGTTTACAATCTATCATATAATATTTCTAAACAATTTTTTCTTATAAAATATATACTTTAAATGAAAATTTCAAGTTTGAAATATGGATTTTCATTGATCAAGTTATTTAGTTTTAATTACTGGATGAGCCACATAGATTGCAATTTAATTTTAGATTTTATGATGTTGTATGGTGTGAGATCCATCTATGATCTCAGGATTGGTAGTTGTTAGTTGTTAGTGGATTAAGATGTCAATTTATAGGTAGTGGTTCAGGTGGAATTTTGGGTTGATGTCGATTTAAGTTGATAGATATGTTGGTTGTGGTTGAGATAAAAGTCATGTTGATTGTAGTAAGTTGGTTTGATTGGTTGAAATAGGTAGGATAATTGATTGATTTTATTTATTTTATTAGTTTGCATGGTTTCTTAGTTTATTAGGTGATGTAGAATGACAATATTCATTCTATTCAAAAAGAAGTCAAATTAAAGATAATGTCATTAGGTAGATAAAGGTAAGCAAGCTATAAAGTAACTAGGTTGCCTTCATTGTAGTTGAGATTAGGTAGACCTTAGTTGAGGTTAGGTTGATTATAGGCAAGGTATGTTAAGGTTGGTGTTGGTCCACTAAAAGGTGAAATGGGAGAGGTTGGTTGATTGGTTGAAGGTGTAGGTATAGCCATACTAGGTCAGTGAGCCGCCTATGTAGGAGGATAGACAAATATAAGAGGGCATGCTCCAAGAGTTAGAGGTGCAAGAGGGTTCAGTGGTAGTGATTCCCTAAGAGACAAATAGGATCCTTTTTTATGGATTATGGACCATGGTTTTGATGTTCATATTGATCATTGGCATGCTCATGATGATGTTGATATGGACTCACCTATCTAGGCATGTGATGAGATAAGTCTTTGTTAATGTTTATGATGATGTTCATGATTATGGTTCTTAATATGATGGCTATAGTTGTTATGGTTGATATGATAATGGTTTGTGTGATGGGTGGATAATGTTATGACGTTGGTTTTGTTCATGGTTGGTTGTCATTGTGTATGGATTTGATGTTGATGCTAAAAATTAATAAACATATGCTTCCTCATTTAGATTTAAGCATATGATAAAAATGGGTCATTATTGTATGGTTCATGGATGCTATGTTTTTGGTATGATGTTGATAGATATGCTTATGATGTCCACTTTTTTCATGATAGATGTTGATATGATTTTGATGTGGTGATGATTATGGCCATTTTGCTTAGGGTAAAACACATAAAGTAAGTCAAATACTTAGATGTGGAAAAGAGAAGATAAACAAGAGACAAGACATCTAAATGAATATATCAACAAGTTATAAGAGAATAATAAGAGGGAATGATGATTCTTATTTGGCAAGGAATAAATAGAGACTGAAGTTGGATTGGCTTTAGGAACATAAGCCCTTTGAATGCTTTGAATTAGCATTCATTAGTTGGTTAAAAAGGTGTCTTGATCACATAATGTCAAGTGAGCTAAAAAATTCCTTACATATAGATGGTATAAAAAGGAGATGGATGAAGATGAAACCTTCTTGTGAGACTAGCATGCCTCTTTTGGAGGTTATCAAAAACAAGTCCATGTCATATAAGGTGTAGACTGATTGATGCAGGAAGTCTACTCATGGGAGTCAATTGCAGCTTTCAAATATTTTGCTTCTTTTTTAATTTTGATAATGGGTCCTTTGATATTGCTATGAGATAGGAGAAGTTTATTAATGTGAGAAGCTTTCAATAGATTGTTATGATTTGATATAATACTTTACTTAGCCACCCTTTAAGGGAGTGGTCTAAGTTTGTGTGATTTACTTAATGTTTTTGATAGATGTCCTTCAGGGGAGTAGTCTACCTTACTTTTGAGCAATTTTTGATATGTTTTGTAGTTGTCCTTTGAGGGAGTAGTTTGTGAATTCTAGAGAGTGACCAAAGTGACTTGATTTTGATTTGTTATCTTGATTTTGGTGTTTTTATGATTTTTATTATTATGGACTTGCCTATAGAGTATTAATTCTCACCTTCATGAAGGAAAGGCTAAAATCATAAGAAGGTAGGTAAAAGAGGTTTAGGTGACAATGATCATGGGAATCCATCCTGTAACAGGGTTGCAAAGTACCATGAGAATCATGCCATGGGTAGATCCATGGTACTTGTGTTTAATATCAGTATATGATTATGATGAAAAATCACATGATTCAGCTTTAATCAATTTCCCCTAAAATAGGGTGATGAATGTGATTTGAAAGCAAGGGTTGATCTTAAGTTAGACAAGAGGTGAGTTTGATCCTTACTAAAAAAATAAAGGATGCAGATGTGAAGCATTGAGGGGCTCAAGTTATGGGTTGCCTTCAAGATAAGATGACTGATAAGCTCTTGATCTATACTTTTGTGTTATGGTGTAAGGTCCAAGCCAACTGAAATCAAACTTGCCCTGATTGTTTTTCTTCATATTGGTGACATATTGTTCAGGGGAAAAAGGTATCACACAATTGCTTTTTAGTACTTGATTTAGATGTGAAAAATAAAATTTGGGTTGATAATTTTTAAGGTTAAGGTTATTTAGGCAATGGTTTTTAGGTGATGGTTGGTTGGCATTCGTTGGTTGGTTGGCAAGAAACTCCTCATTCTGGCTCAAAAAATTACCTTAATGATTGGCCCTATTTGAACACCTCATAACTAATTAGGACTAGGTATTATGATTGGAATGAATTTTAAGGACATAATACATGTCTCTCTATGCAGTTGGTGTAGGCCTAGTCATTTGGAATCACTTAAAAAGGAGAAATAATCATCTATTGTCTAGAAAACTCTCTTTTCATGCACCCTGCACACTTGGATTCCAAAAAGACATCATTTATTCATGAAAATACATAAAAGGAAGTGAATGACATGTATTAATACTCTCCATTTCCTTAGAAGCATTAGGGACACCTTAAATTCAACTCACTTGAAGTTTTCCATCTTCTTCACTAGCTTGTCCAACATGCCAGTTTTGATTGGCTGAAATCAAGTAGTTAGTTGGGGATCTTATATGTTGTTTCAAATCATGAGTGTGATATTAAGAGTTATCTTAATTCTTAATATTTCCATCCATGTGATTTTCATCCCTTGAAACCTCCTACAACTTGCAAAATGCATAAAATAGTTAGAAAAAACATGTTGTGTACCCCATCTGTATAGGTCCATACAACTCATCCTAATGGAGATTATCCGGACTAATTCCTCAACAACATACAATCCTTTTTATGGGAAAGATATGCCATTTTTATGCATTATCTCCTTCATTTTCCCAATCAGGTTCTTTCAAGGGTTTTATAAGGGTTTTAGGCCTATTTTCACTCTTAAGGTCGACTCGTAAAGATCTGACATTGGAGTTTCAAAATAATTTCACAAATGTGAGCCTAAGGATCCTTGATAACTCTTCCAAAGTTATTTGACCTCTATGCAAAGCCTCCTGCAATATGTGAGCATTTAAAACTATCTATTTGAGCTTGTTTCCACCATTCCTACAAGCTTGAGTTGATTTATGAGATAAAATGGCTCTTATATGGTTTATATTTCAAGGTAAGGGCTTTAACATGTCTAAAATGTTCTAAAAATCATGGCCCAATAGGTTGGAAATATCACTAAAGTCTGCAAGTGAAGTTGGACTCTCATTTGCCTTTTAGGCATAGCCATGCCTTGTAGGCCTATCTGCATCTTCAAGCCTAAAATGAGTTTTTGATGTCTTCCCTGAATTCCAAAAGCTCAAAAAAATCCAAAATTATCCCATATACATGTTTTAATCCACTATAAATCTCCTCTCATACTAAAATTAAAAGTGACCTCTTGTTTGGCCTTTAGGCGTAACCATGCCTCAATATGCTTGACTGTAACTCTAGGAGTGTAGGGTACCCCATTAATTTATTTAATTTGTGCTTGGTATCCCATGTTTATATGTATGTGTTTCAACTTATCTAACCTTATTTATAGTTTATACAATTCTTGATCTACCCTTTAATCTCCATTTTCCAAATCTACAGGTTTTTGCATTTGAGGGGAGTGCCCTCTATCTGAGACAAAATAGAGGGCACTCCCCTATTTTCTCAGATAAATGTGGATACTTGAGTGTCTTATACAAGTTATAAGGTTGATAAAAATATAATTTTATCCCTTTAATCTAATCATATACCTTTTAACTTCATCAAAACCTCAAAACAGACTTGTAAAAAGGCATTATCTGCGGGGTTTATGTAGATGGATTTTGTGTGTTTATTTGAGACCCTTTATTTTCTTGCATCTCCACTTATGAAATTTTCATTATCATGGATAAAGTTTTATGACCTTCAATAATACTTCTAAAACTTTACATACTGATAATACTCTACTTATACCCCTGTCCTATCCAAACCATATGTCAAACACTGATTGTATTAGCCTCAAAACCTCACACCTATAGGTGTATGTTTGGTTTAGCTTGAAATAAAATGTCCAAAACATCATATTATCCAATTTGAGTCATTTTTGATCATTTTTTTTCCATTTATCTCATGTTTGGGTTACTCACACACTAAAACATCACTACTCTACTCACTGTATGACACAGTTAGGAAAAGTCAACTATGTTTGAACAATAAGATCATGTAGGTGCAAAATAGACCTTGGGACACCATAAATCAGCTCATCTTGATGACCTCCATGTTAATTGGTACCCAATTAAATCAATAAGTTCACATAAAATATGTAAATATACCTTGGTATTAAAACATTGGTTGAATGGGTCACAAATAGCTCTGACCTGTAGATACCATTGACTGAAAATAATGCATAAAGTTGTGATTTTAGGCTTCCTAAAAACCACCTTCCACTTTTCATATGACTTTACAACCTTATAATTTGTTTATTAATTATATATACTATAATTCAAGGTCATTAGATACCTCAAAATTAATTTTCAACCCTATTTTAGGATCTCAACAAAAACCTCAAGTTCTCTATTTTACATTTTCAGAGAAAAGGGCCCTAAATACAATAATTAAATCCTCTAGCATGGTTTGTAACTTCCTTCTAATTTTTTAATTGAAAATAGGTCTACCATGGTCCATTTAAAAAATTAAGACCAAAAGGAAGGATTCACTATTCATTTCAATACCTCAAAAGGTATTCTCATGCTCTATGGTACTACTTGTAGGTGGTCATTCTATAGTACAAGCATATTTAGCTTAGACAGTGGTCATGTAATGATCCATATGTATTTTCATTTGAATTTAGTGATCTAAGGTATCTATAAATATTTAAAATGGATTAATTATTCTTAAAAATTCTAGGGACCATTATTAAATCTCTCATCATATCATGACATCGTCATGAAACCCCTAGAAGTGCACATTGAAAGGCATGTAGGCAGAGAATGCAACATTGTGAGTAGAATGTGTGGATCATGAGAATGTAACATGACCTTGAAACCATGTTAAGGTTTAATATGGATTAATTTATCTTATGTAAACCTCTAAAAATCCCAAAATACTCTTTTTAACATGGATGTAGCTCTTGAGAGCTCCTGTAGGTGAGTTGTTTATGACAGATTAGGTGAGAATGTGTTATATGACTATTTAATCCCTCTTTATTGCATCAAATGAAGGATTTATTTACCTATAAATTCTGATAGAGGATATACCAGGACCTTAAAAACTTCAACATACCTTTGTGAACCTATTTTACAAGCTTCATGCACGTATTTCACCATGGTTGCAAGCTAACAGTGAGTAAAAGTTGACTGTATGATGTTCCATGGTTGCACTCATGAGAATTTATTTTAATAAGGGAATTTAAAGGTGAAAGGGGAATAATATAACATTTAAAACATTATCAATGACCTATTATAACTCACTTAATCCATGAACAAGCATGAATATATAGAACATGGTGAAAACAAGCCTATCACACAGAAAAATGTCTTTTCTTGAAATCTAAGCTACTTGGCTTGTCAAATCACTTTTAAAAATGAAAATAATAATGGTAATAATATAATATTATATCCCACATATTTTTTAGTAAATTTCACCAATTGGTTCATACGGATTTGGCCATAATTGAACAAAACCTATGGGGTACATGAAATAAGAGGTAGATTTAAATAGTCAAATTGTTAGCGATGGTTCATAAAGCAAAATTGATCAATATTTACAATATTGATATTAAAATTAAGGTATCTAAGAATAATATCAAATCTTGAAATCATTTGTCCTGAAACCTCCTGAGTTATCTGTACCAAGTACAAACCTGCAAGTCACTTTTGTATGCCAAGAAGGGCAAAAATGTAGTAGAACAGTTTTGGCTTAGAAATGGAACTTTCATATAATTAAAAATGTGTAAATAAGATTTTTTAACCTTAAGAGTAAATTATTTACCATTTCCCATGTGGCACACTTCCCAAGGAGGTCATACAAGTGCCAAACTCTTCTTTTCCTTCAAGAAAACTGCCCTTTCTTATGCATAACCTACCATATTTCAGTTATGTCAATTGGTTAAGACTAAATTGGACACATGGGGCACGATATCAACTATTTAGACCTTCAAAATTCCTAATAAACCCGTAAAACTCATTAAATGCACCTTTTTTAACCCCAAAATGACTCAAAAATGACAAAAGGACCAAAATAACTAATGACCAAGGCTAGTACAACATTAAATGACACTAATTAACCCATGAAACACCTCATGACATATATATTAGACCCATAAAACACCTAAAAGTCAATTTTTTACCTAGGGGTACCTAATTTGACATAAAAGTCAAATTTGGTCAACAAATGGTTTTAGGTTACTAGGTTGATAGAAATGGTCAAAGCTATCTAGAGGATAAGTTCCCCTAGTGGCTCTTTCCATACATGGTCAAGGTGGGAAAGGTTTTAAGGTGAATATATTGGTTAGAAAAGAGGGTTTAGGAGGAATGAAGATGAATTCCCCCATAATTATTAGTTTGTTAGTTATTAGTTGTTAGTTGTTAGTGGGTGAATAGAATAAATTGTAGGCGGTGGATCAGGGAGGATAGTGGGTTGATGCTAGTTTGGGTTAATAGATATGTTGGTTGTGGTTAGATTGAGAGTTGAATTGATTTTATTTGATTAGTTTGGTAGGTTAGGTTGTTCATTTTGTTGAAGATGGTTAAGTTGGGTTGTTGGTTAGGTTGGACTGTTTGTTTGGTTTGGTGGGTTGGGTAAGACATCAAAGATTTGGCCTTGTTCAAAAGGGGCTTAAACCAGTGACACAGTCTTTAAATAGACAAATGTGAGGAAAGTATAGAATAATTCAACTACCTTGTTTATATTTGAAGTTAGGTTAGCTTTAGTTAAGGTCCTTGTAGTCTAGGTTTACTCCAATAAAGGGTGAGGAGGTGAAGTAGGTGGGGTAGTGTTGATTGGTTACACTAAAGGAATAGGTGGAATATGTAGTTGGTTGGAGGTGGTTCCACTTTTGGAAGAAGTGGAAGGGGTTATTTGGGTTGGTATTGAGGTTGATCCACTAAAATTTGAAGTGGTATTCGTTGGTTGGCTGTGCCACTAAATGGTGAAGTGGAACAGGTTGGTTGGTTATTCCACTAAATGGTGAAGTGGAAGAGGTTAGTTGGTTTCCTTAATTATGGTCTTTAAGGAAAAATTTAAAGGTTCTACTTGGTCAACAAGTAGATTATTTTGGGTTTGGATTATGGTTTACTTAGTTATAGGTTTGATAAAGACCAAATTTGATGGATGGGGGCCTCATTATGTTGAGGGTCTTAGTCATGGTTTTCCTCAATAGTGGGTGAAGGAAGCAGTTGAATGATTGATTGATTAAATAGATTAAAGGCTAGGTTGGGATAAACATGGACTATATCCTTTGGGACCTCTTTATGGTCGATAAGGTTTTGGATGATCATCTTAAAGGTTGAACATCAGCATGTGTCATGTCCATGTGTATGATGATATGCACAAAATTCATTCTCTATGAACCAGAGAGATTTTGGAAGAGAAAGATTGATGGGTTTGATTGGAGGAAGTATAATAAAAGAGACTTCTAAGAATTTATCTAATATTTTAGTATATGATTCCCCTAGTGGGGTATAATTCCTAAGAGGGTGCACTAATGACTCTTGAGGTGGTGAGTTAATTGGTTGGTTTATGAAGGTTGGTTGATTTGATAAATTGGTTTGGTTTGATAGGTTGGGTATGTTTGATAAGGTTGATAGGTTTGATAAGGTGGATAAGGTTGGTTGATAGTTGTTGGTTGGGTGATTATTTATTTTATTTAGTGAGGTAGATAAGGTAGTCTGATAGGTCTGGTAAGGTTGGTTGGGTTGATTATTTAGTATGTTTGGTGAGGTAGTTTGACTTGATATGGTTGGTTGGTTTGATTGGGTAGATAAGATGGGTTAAGTTGATAAGACTGATAATATTGGTTGAGATGATGTGATTGTTTGGTTTGATCGGTTCAATTGATATGATAAGTTGGTTTGGTTTGATTGGTTGGGTTGATATGATAGGTTTGTTTGGTTTGATATGGTAGATCAAGTTGATAGCTTAGTTTAGTTTGATGAGGTTGATAATGTTGTTAAGATAGGATAATTTGATAAGGTAGATGAGGTTGGTTGGCTTGATAAGTTAGATAAGGTAGGCTTGTTTGACAAGGTAAGTTGATTTGATTGATTGGGTGAAATTGATGAGCTAGGTTGATTTGATTGATAAGGTAATATTGATAAGATTTGTTCATCTGATAAGATAGATTGATCTGATGGGATAGGTGAGGTTGATAAGATTTTTTGGTTGGATAGGTTAGGTAAGATACATAAAGTTGATAAGGTAGGTTGTTTAGATAGGTTGGGTTGATTTGGTTGGTTTGATAAAGTTAGTTATTTGGGTAAGTTTGATTGATATGATAGGTTGGGTTGGTTTGATTAGTTTATTTGATATGAAAAGTTGGTTTGGTTTGATTGGTTAGATAAGGTAGGTTAGAGTGATAAAATTTATAAGGTTGGTTGGGTTGATAAGATTGATTGGTTGGATAGTTGGGTAAGGTAGGTAAGGTTGATAAAGTAGGTTGATTATTATTGGTTAATAGGTTAGGTTGATTATTGTTGGTTGGGTGACCAAGAGGGTAAACCAAGTCTTGGTTTTGAGCTAAATAAGGTTGCCACAAAGTGGGGTTAGGTGATTGATATGAAGGTTGGGTTGGATAGTTGAAAGTTTGATGAGGTTGAGGTAGTTGATATGATGGTTGGGATAGGTAACCCAAATATTGGTTAGGTTAAGATGGTTGAGGTAGGTTATGACAATAGTTAAATGGTTGTTGATAGTTTGTTGGTTGTTGATAAGTTGTTGATTGATTGTAGGTCATTGGTTGGTTGAGGTGATGGTTAATTGGTTGTTGATTGATTATAGGTGGGGTTAGGTGGTTGTTGATAGATTGTTGAGGGTTTATAGGTAAGGCTATGCCATGTCCCCTTTTTCATGGACATTGATAGGCTTGATGATTAGCCTATTATGTGACCTTCGTAGGCTAATAGGATGGATAGAGGGTCATGATGGAGATTGGCTTGGCTTCAATTTGTAGAATTCCTATAGTTGGCTTTCATTCAGGTTATTTTAGACACATTTGGCCTGAGCTCCTATTATTTAGAGATATTTGACATGCAGCAGAGCACCTTTATTTTGGTATGGTCATGTGTGAAATCACTCCCTGGTTCACCAGCTTCGAACGGTTCGAGGATCCGACATGTATTGAGGGAGATATTAATATTTGATTGATTTAATCAAATATTAATTATTTGGTCTAATTTTAAATTAGAAACCCTAATTCTAATTTAAGAAACCCTAATTAGGGCAAGCATATCTTTTTGAGGGTATAAGGGTTTCTCATGGAGGCCATTATTGATTATGCATTGATTATTGATTTTGATATTGAAGAATTCTTCTGTGAAGACTGAGCCAAGGGTTCTAGGATTCCATTGTAGTGGAGAACGTCAACTCTTCATTGTGTGTGATTTAGAGGCTATGAGATATCAGCTAATTTATTGCCAAATTAAGAGATACCTTCATACAAAATTTATCACAGAGGTATACAGATTTGAGAGATAGCTTCACATAGAAGTTATCATTGTATTTCAGGTTGTTCAGCTATCAGGGGTTGAAAATAGACAAGTTATGCTTAATTGGCACCCGTACTAAGTCTGTACAAATCTGCTCAGACACCGACTACAGCAGACAGCAATTTCCAGTGACCGACATTAGCCGACTGAAGACCGACGTCGGTAGAGAAGGACCTACAAAGACCGACGTCGACAGTATATCAACTGACGCCGGCGACTGTGTGTTCGACACAGCAGGCCGAGACGAGACAGAATTCATGTTTCAGTTCTAGACTTGCAGAAGATCAGGGTTTTAAGACCAAATTTTAATATTCTTTTATTTGTATGAGAGAAGACTATAATTGTAATTATCTGAACAAGTGATAAGATATTTGATTAGCAGATAAGAGATTTACTGTGGTTTTTTGTTTATCTGAATTTATTCTACAAAGATTGTATCTTTGTTCAAAATTGTTTGTGTTTCTATATTCCCTATCTGAAGGGGATATTACAGTGGTACCAGGGTTTTATTGCTATATATCAGAGTTTTGCTTGAGAAGGAGGCCCTAAGTAAGGGACATCATAGTGGTATCAGAGCTTTTGTGCAAAAAAAAGAGCCCTTAAGTAAGGGACATCACAGTGGTATCAGAGCCAAATTCCTACCATCCTGTTGGATAGTTTGGGCAAATCAGAGCCAATGTCTTGCCATCCTGTTGGGTAGTTTGGGTGGATTGAATCAGTGAAGTATCCAGGATGTCTTCAAGTACTCAGAGACAGTGGGAATATGAGATGAAGAAGTTGAAACTAAGTTTGAAGAGGTTAAATGAATCTCTTTCATATCCTACATCCAAAGACAAATCCACATGGTATATGACAGTGAAGGATGAGTGGGAGTTATTAACTCTGCAAGCTCAGAGGAGGTTGTCTTATGATCACTTTGTTAAGCTGAGGAGAGAGCACTACAGATCACTTAGACAAGAGAGCAGCATGTCCCATGATTATTATGATTATTATGAGATAGGAGTTAGTGAAGATGAGGATGAGTACGATGCTTGCACTCAGAGTGTAGAGGTGTGCTCAGATATTAGTGCACTGAGGGGTGATGATCTCTCAACTATGGCAATGATTGTAGAAGAGTCCTGAGATCTGATTATTGTAGATGACACTCAAGAGGATGCAGTGGATAGTTTTGAGGATTCAGTTTCCTCAGCAGTTTCTTTCGGTATGGAGGAGTTAGACAGTGATGCTACAATTGTTGATACTCTGGATGTTGATATGAGCTATGGAGTTGATTCACAGAGTATGGATGGTAGTATTATAGAGGTCAGTGATTCTGAGTCTACTCTTTTGGGCCATGCATCAGTGGAGGATTGTAGGAGATAATCTAGCCAGCGCCATCATGTGTCTAGTCAGCTGAGAGTTAGTGAGTGAGACATTGCTACTGCTTGCAAGCATTTTGATGATGCTCATCAGTTGTTAGTAGTTTATGGATGGGGTTCTCCTACTAGAATTGAGCAGGGAGGTAGTTATTTATCCTTGATAGAGATCCACTCTTTATGGGAGGCTATCCAGATTCTGAGATAGGATTATATGCAGTTGGTAGCTGACAAAGATTATCTTATGGAGTGGGGCAGCACAGTGTATGATGCATTATTGGTCAAGGAAGATGAGGTGAGTGAGCTTACTCAACAGCTTGAGGTGACTTCTAAGATTCTTGAGAGTACGCAGTTAGCTTATGAGGAGTCACAATTTCATTTAGCTGAGATGACCATGGAGTTAGAGCATTTGCGGTCTTCACCAGCCCCGAACTCAGAGGTTAGTACATTGATTATTGTTGGTGAGTACGTTCCTATAGTTGTAGCTGAGGAACATGTTGTTGAGGCTGACACACCGGTTCAGGATTTGGGAGTACCTAGTTCTTATGAGTTTGAGATACCAGTGGAGTCGAGTCTCCAGATTGATTTTTCTCACATAGATGACAGTGTGGTACAGTTGGTTGTGCCACCTTTACAGAGGGATCAGTTATGGGATGGATTGGCACCATCTTTTGTAGATGGAATTGGCAGTTGGAGTTGTCCATTCTATTTGGGTTATCATACTTTGAGAGTTTGTTTCTCATGCATGCTTGACTATGGCAGTTGTGCTTTTAGAGTTTGGTTGAGTTGCATTCTCCAGTTTGATTATGGGTTCCTCTTTGATCTACTTTTGATGATATTGCAGGATCTTGCATTGATTTATAGTAGTGTAGAGCACAACTACATTTGGGATCCAGGTGGATCGAGTGGTTCATTGTTCTGAGATTGCTTGGGGACAAGCAATTTTTGGAGGGGCGGATTGTCATGTCCCCTTTTTCATGGACATTGATAGGCTTGATGATTAGCCTATTATGTGACCTTCGTAGGCTAATAGGATGGATAGAGGGTCACGATGGAGATTGGCTTGGCTTCAATTTGTAGAATTCCTATAGTTGGCTTTCATTCAGGTTATTTTAGACACATTTGGCCTAAGCTCCTATTATTTAGGGATATTTGACATGCAACAGAGCACCTTTATTTTGGTATGGTCATGTGCGGAATCACTCCTTGGTTCACCAGCTTTGAACGGTTCGAGGATCTGACATGTATTGAGGGAGATATTAATATTTGATTGATTTAATCAAATATTAATTATTTGGTCTAATTTTAAATTAGAAACCCTAATTCTAATTTAAGAAACCCTAATTAGGGCAAGCATATCTTTTTGAGGGTATAAGGGTTTCTCATGGAGGCCATTATTGATTATGCATTGATTATTGATTTTGATATTGAAGAATTCTTCTGTGAAGACTGAGCCAAGGGTTCCAGGATTCCATTGTAGTGGAGAACGTCAACTCTTCATTGTGTGCGATTTAGAGGCTGTGAGATATCAGCTGATTTATTGCCAAATTGAGAGATAACTTCATACAAAAGTTATCACAGAGGTATACAGATTTGAGAGATAGCTTCACACAGAAGTTATCATAGTATTTCAGGTTGTTCAGCTATTAGGGGTTGAAAACAGACAAGTTGTGCTTAATTGGCAGCCGTACTAAGTCCTT
Organism: Torreya grandis; assembly: GCA_037957365.1. Classification (NCBI taxonomy): domain Eukaryota; kingdom Viridiplantae; phylum Streptophyta; class Pinopsida; order Cupressales; family Taxaceae; genus Torreya; species Torreya grandis. The sequence continues at coordinate 1,131,753 of JARHVA010004980.1, forward strand.
ACAGATCTGCTCAGACACCGACCTTGACAGACAGTGATTTCCAGTGACTGACATTGACTGACTAAAGACCGATGTCGACAGAGAAGGACCTACAGAGACTGACGTCGGCAGTATATCGACCGACGCCGGTGACTGTGTGTTCGACACAGCAGGCCGAGACGAGACAGAATTCATGTTTCAGTTCTAGACTTGCAGAAGATTAGGGTTTTAAGACCAGATTTTAATATTCTTTTATTTGTATGAGAGAAGACTGTAATTATAATTATCTGAACAAGTGATAAGATATTTGATTAGCAGATAAGAGATTTACTGTGGTTTTTTGTTTATCTGAATTTATTCTACAAAGATTGTATCTTTGTTCAGAACTGTTTGTGTTTCTATATTCCCTGTCTGAAGGGGATATTACAGTGGTACCAGGGTTTTATTGCTATATATCAGAGTTTTTCTTGAGAAGATGGAGGCCCTAAGTAAGGGACATCACAATGGTATCAGAGCTTTTGTGCAGAAAAAAGAGCCCCTAAGTAAGGGACATCACAGGCTAGGTGGTTGTTGATATATTATTGAGGGGTCATAGGTAGGGTTAGGTGGTTGTTGATAGATTGTTGAGGGGATATAGATAGGGTTACATAGTTGTTGATAGATTGTTGAGGGGTTATAGGTAGGGTTAGGTGGTTTTTGATATATTGTTGGTTGATTATAGTTGAGAGATGATTGATTATAAGTAAAGTTGGGTTGGTTATAGGTAAGGTTAAGTTGATTATAGGTGAGAATGGGTTGGTTATGGGTGAGGTTGGGTTGGTTATGGGTTAGGTTGGGAGCACAAATGGCTCGTGATGCAAGGTAAGATGCTAAGGCGAGATGGTTGTTGTTTAGAAATCTAATAAAGTTAGGATCTATAGCTAAAAAGATAGGTGGGCTCCCCATTAAAAAAAGAAAATAGAGATGATATGGATGAGGGAAAGATGGTAGAAGGTTAACAAAAATAGGTCAGATTTATTACAACTTGAATAAAAAGAAGACAAGAAAATGATCAAAGAAATTCAGCACACTCTATAGTACGTTAAATCCTATGGTTATTTTTAGTCTTGCTTTTAGCTTATGACTTAAGTTTAAGAATATTTGACCCAAATTGGCTTGTAGATAAGGTACTAGAGAGGAAGTCTATGGATGATTTCAAGTTAGTTTTGGTTCTCAAGAGGATTCTGTATTGGAATCAATACATGGCTTGGTATTGGGGCCTACCCCCTCACTTCACACATTGTAGTGATAAGTGTGTCAAGTGCTTAGCCAATATATACTAATTTCCAAAGTTTATACTCAACCAACGATGTGATTTGGTTCTCCCCTTGGTGGTGAAATCCAAGTAGGATTGCTAGGAAAGGGTAAGGTGATTGTTGGGTGATGAAATCCCAATCAGGCCTTTTCTCAAGTTTTTTATAATGTTTGATTGATGTAGGTGGTTTGGTTTATGTGTAATAAGAGTGAACCTATGATTTAGTTACTTGTTTAATTAAAGCTATGTGAACTAATATGCAAGTAAGCTAAAGATGCAATTAATTTTAAGCCCAAAAAAGAAATTTTAATTTCATTTATGAGCATAGAATAGGGAAAGGAGCATATAAATACAAGAAGTAAAAAACAAAAAAATATGGTGGGGTCCCATCAAGTGTGCCAAATATGTTTCACTCAAGTTTTTGCTTATATTCTAAAGAAAAGAAACAAGATACAAGTATGGTAGAAGGCTAGCTGGTTGGTTATGTGCACATTGAATTAGATGAATGTGGAGAACACCTCTTTGGCTTGGGAGGAATGACCTGTAGGTAAGACGTCAATAAAGAAAATTATTTGTTAGACAAATAAGGAAGTGGATTGCCTAGAAAGCTAGATCTATGAAGCATAAGCCTCCTTGGACGTTGTCAATACACCTTTAAAAATAAATTAATGTTGATAAATAAAGTTTGCATAATTGAAATGAAAGTACTTAATTTAGGTGAAGTAAATACTATTTAAAATAAATGCATTAATTAATAAAATAACATTTAGTTGAATGCTAAACTTTCAAAATGTAGGTTCGAGTCAAGGTCAGGTTGTTGGTTTTAGCTATTGGTTCTGATTATAGGTTGATTGGTAGTTGCTAGTTGGATTAGATGAATTGGTTAATTATAGAAATAGGTGGATCTAAACTAATGTTAAATATTCTGGGTTGGGTTCAAAAAATAAGGTAGAGGCCTGTGAATAGGCAGAGACAAAGAAAGTTGGATTTGGTTGGGGAATGATAGGGTAAAATAGCTTGCTAAAAATTTATCACATAATGACCATCAGTGGTCAAGGTGACCATCAAAGGTTAAGGTGACCATTGATGGTTGCGCTATCTATCAATGATTGGATGGTTCATCAGTGATTAAGGTGATTGTTGATGGTTACTATGTGTTGGCTCTAGTTGTTAAAGGGCAAATTAATCAAGATTTTAGAATGTAATTCTAACAGATGGGTGAAGTTGAATTGAATGTGAAATAAAGAAATTAATTGAATGAGTAAAACAAATACTTATCTTGCTTGGAGATTATTAGATGAAAGGTGAGGTAGTTAGTTCATTGATAAATTTTGAAGATATTTTGGTAGAGTAATGATGCTTGACTGATAACTGAATGATGGTGGCATGTTGACTTCTTGATTGACCTAAAAAAAAACTCTAGAATACAAAGCTCTTGACAATTATAGATAGTTTGTAGATGGATTGGTGATGGCCTACTCCTCTCTTTTTATAATAAAAGGTTACTTGTAAGTGAAGGTTTAAGAAGAGTTTTGAAATGCTTTTTTATAATCTTAATTCACATGCATTGATCCACATTAAATCAAGGTAAGATAAATATAGAAAGAAATCCAAGCAAGCTAGAGTAGGATCAAAGTTAACTGTTTAAGCGGTGGGAACTTGACTGTCAGTGATTAGGGTGATCATTGATGATTAGGGTGACCATCGATAGTCAAGGGCTAAGGCCAAAATAGGTTAAATTTGGCCATTTGACTAAGGTTTGGTCAAAATGGGTAAATGTCTTAGGTTTATAGGTGAGGTTTAAGTTGAAAAGGGGAGGTTTGGGTTAGGAATTAGTTGAGGTGAGGTAATGGGTAGTTTAAGGGGGTTAAAGGGTAATCCAAGGGGTCAATATGACAACTAGAACTATAATGTGTAGTTTTATAGTGTCTATAGGCCCATTTGTCACTTACATATCTAGGAAGGGTCTAAGGACACCCACTTAAATCACCAACTCTGATGTAGGAATATGTGGGGAATTAGATAAAGTATGATCCCCAATTTGCAATTTCTATAGCTACAACATCATACAATCTTGTTCTTATTAGATCTTGTTCAAACATGGTTATGATGTAGTAGATGAAGGCATCATTAACTCTCATGAATTTTTGTTTACTCCCCTCAAAAGTGAGGTTAGGATAGTAGTTATAAACTTTATTGATCTGATTGGGCACTATGTTTAACCCCAAGAATGCCCTCCTTCTTGCTAAAGCATAGATGAGGTAGGAAGTCATGTAGAATTTACCATTGGTTTGGACCTCTAATAAATGTCTATGAATAGAATAATTGTTAAATTGGGCCCAATGAATGTATTTTTTATTTTGTTGGATTATCCAGATATACTGGTACATCCAATCTTGATAATTTTTTGATTTGGGATCTCTGGAGCTCTGTGTAAGAGTATAATGATATCTCCTACCTCATCCTTGAATTTTATCCTAGCCAAGGTCTTTGGTAGTCTTTTGGATGAATATTTAGGGTTCTTAACCATTGTTTGTTTAAAACCCATGCACAAGCTGAGTTATTATCTTGATAGAATTTTTTTTAGGAATCAAGGGTAATATTTATGTAGCTTTCAAACTTTAGGATTAAGAACATAATATCAATGAAATCTAGATCTAGTCTCAAAATATTCTCCCCTTTATCATTCACTACTTCTCTCTTATTTGCATCATAATTTTTAACCATGGTGAGTATAACATTGAGGCTTTACACTGAGAAGGGAAGGTTATAGCCTGAGGTAAACCATTATCATAGATACTTTGAATCTAGTCATTCTTGAATTCTTATTGATTCTGGTCCAGAAGTCTGCTAGGTCTATGTGACCTAGGTATGTGTTAGTTATCTCATTTATGTTTGAATCCAATTTGGAAGGGACACTAGGTCTCTTTGATTTGAATTTCATCTCTTTTCTAGACATATGCACTAGGAAAATAGGTGCGGGAAACCAACTACAGAGCTGGTCGAGAGTTATGTTTGTAATTATAAGTTATTTTTTGATTTTATCTTGGTGTAGTTTTACTATGATTCTTCAAGGGTATTTGTCTAATGGTAATTTTTTTTGAAATAACAACTATGGAATCTGACATAGAGTCGATGGGATTTTAATTTTCAATTGTACTTGTAATATGTAATCATAGGTTCGATGGGGTCACAGTTTTTAATTACAAGTCAAATTTTTGATGGGAATTCAGGGTGATAAAATAAATGGGATCCCCATCTAGATTTGGATGGGGATTTTATGTGTTTCTATAATTAAAATCTCCATGAGGTTTTAGTTTGAGAAGGCAGGAGGGATTTATGCCTAGATTTAGATAAATTCTAGGAAAACCCTAAGGTAAAAAGTATCGAGAAGAATCTAGTCAATGTTTAACAAGATTTTAACACATGAGTGTAAAATTTGGGAAATTATGAACAAATAATAATGTTTTTGATAATTCTAAAGACAAAACCTTAGGTATGACAAAGGAAAACACTAAAACTTTATGGAAATAGAACAATGGAGGTGCATACTAAAATAAATTTTAGGTGACCTACAAGAATACCATGAATGCATTCACTGGGCTTGGTAATGAATATATTTGGTATTCATTTGCATTACTTGACAATGGCAGTGAATGAACTATGGTTAGTGGCATTGCTCATCTTGGAGGTCTAGTTCACAATTCTTGGAGGTTCGGTTCACAATTTCACTTGGAAACAAAGCTTTAGATTTGGTTTGTAATATTAAACAAATGACTTTAAAAAATTAATTTTATACCAAAAACCCATAATTAATGTCAAACATGCTAATTAATGGCAAAAAATAGATTAATAAGTGGGAAAGTGGGTTTGGAGAGTCACTTTGTAAATTTATAATCTTAAAATATGTTTTTAACTTTCCCTTTCTTGTTTGCTTTGATAATCAAAAATTCAAGAAACCTCCACCTGTTTTAAAATTTGTAATATGCTTTTCATCCTCCAATTTCCACTTGCTTTGGGATTTTGGAGGTGAAGAATCTTTAGGAAGTGGGGAGTAGAATTTGGATTACACTTTACAACTTTAAAAAGTTGTAAAGTGTAGTGAGAATTTAGGTCTCCATTTGGTCTTGATGAAAATCTGGAAGTGAAGTCTGCATTACACTTTGCAACTTTTATAAATTTTCAAATTACAATTTGAGTCTTGATTTCTATTAGGGACTTGATAAGTGGCAAAGTGGAGGTTTAGGTGCACTTTAAAACTTTACAAAGTTGTAAGGTGCAAAAAAATCTCTGGTTCCTACTTAGGTCTTGAAAAAGGGTATTTAGGCCATTTTAAATCTTTTTCTCAAAAAAATTTACAAGTATCCTCTAAGGCACAAGGTGTTTTGAAAATTTTAGCACAAAAATATCAACTTTTTTGGCAACTTTTATGGGGTGATTATCTGCTACTCAATTCTTTCTCGGTAGCCTACTAGTTCATTGTGCATGGATTCATTTGAAGTTTATTAAATTCTAATCAGAGAAGAAACAGAACTAGGAATTACCTAAACAAGAAAAAAAATAGGGAAAATAAGAACTAAAACAAACTAAGGAAGCAAAACTCATAATGAGTTGCAGAGTGTACAAAAGGCACTTATTTGCATAAAACCAACCAATCCTAATATGCATAAAATTTTGGAAAGAATTCCAACCTCAGAAGCATGTTTTGAGGTATATCCCATTGACTAGGATGGGTAGCTCTAATCCATCAATCCCGAATAGCTGGAATGCATTGGATCCTTTGTATTGGGTTATGATGTATGGACCACTCCATATTGCATCAAACTTTGTATGCTTTCATGGCTTGACCCTTTCAACATCCCATTTCAGAACCAAGTCTCCTTTAAATATCCTATCAGATGATTTATTTTCAAAAGTTATCTTTACTTTATCCTGACTGCTTCCATAACTTATATTGATTGGTTCTTGACTTCTTCCAGCTCCATGATTTCTACCACCTACACGGTCATTGTATCATCTTCAATTAATTTAAACTATTGAGAAATTTCTAGAGATGTTAACTCTATTGATAGTGTAAGTCTAGCTTCCCTTACATAGACCAACATGAATGGAGAATTTCCAATGGATCTTGTAGGAGTGATCCTATCAGCCCAAAGTGCTAATTTCAACTTAGTGTAATAGGTCCTCTAGTTATCCTCCATTTTCATTTTAATAATCCTTATGAGGTTTTTCTTGGTGGATTCCACCAAGCCAATACCTTTTAAGTAATAATTGGATGAGGTATTGGTGTAGATGTTATGTTTCTTTTCCCATTCACTCACTTGAATGCCTACAAAAGATTTGGCATTATCTGAGATAATGGTGTAAGGAACACCAAACCTAGTGATAATGTTGTCCATGAATTTCAAAATAGATGATTCTATGGAATCCTTCAATACAACCACTTTAATCCATCTAGTGAAATAATCAGTCATTATAAGGACCCATTTATGATCGACACTTGATGGTAGATTGATCATGCCAATAAAGTCTAATCCCCATTGAGAAAATGGTTGGTTAGCTTGGATTGGTTAGAGAGGGTGAGATAATAATATTTTCTTGCCAAAAAATTAGGCACATTTCTCATAATTTCACACCCATCTATGTGCATCTTTGAATAGGTCAGGCCAATAGTAGTCCACCCTCATTATTTTGATGGTTGTGGTCCTTACAGAAAAATAGCCACCCGATGAGCCATCATGACACTCTTTAAGCACTTTGGGGATTTGATCATGCTCAATGTACCTTAACATAACTCCATTAATATCTTTCTTAAACAAGATCCCATCACCAAGAGCATAAATAATAGATTGGATCCTAAAGTACCTCTTTTTAGATTGTTGAAGCTCATGTGCATATTCATCAGTTGCAAGAAGGTATCTATGTCATTGATCTAGCTATCAAGCATATGAGGATTGGTCAGTTGGAATACTTGTTGAATGTATACTGCATTAATAGCCTTAATATCAGAAGCAATTTGTTCACATAAGCCTTTTCCTTGTACAAGCTTAGTTATTTTAAGGATTATGTCATGTTTCATGACTTTCATGATCCAACCTTCTCTTTTCTCATTTATTTCTTGGCTCAAAAGGAAATCCTTTACACTCTGGTGACTAACCATTAGATGAATCTTGTTGTTTGAGAGCATGTGCCTAAACTTTTTGAGATATTTTATTACTACATGCACTTACTTTTCAACAAAACTATATCTTTCTTCATAATCCTTTAAGGATTGACTAAAGAAGGCTATAGGTTGTTCCAACTAATCCTTATTCTATTGGGTTATAATAGATGATACACTACCTTCCCCTTCAAAAACATAGAGAATGAAGTCATTCTTTTAGTTGGAATTTACAAGGGTTAGGGCTTGATAAATAGCTTGTTAAATGTATTCAAATCTATCCTTTCCTTCTCTTGTCTAGCTGAAATTGACCCCTTTTTTAAGCATAAAAATAAGGGGTTTGGACGTGATATAATTTTTTTGAATGAACCTCCTTATGAAGTTGATCTTACCCAAGAAACTTTTTAACCCCTTTTTATGGCTTGGAAGTGTTAGTGAAGAGATAAAACTTACCCTCTCTGGGTCTATTACAAGACCTTCTTTCAAGACTATGTGTTCTAACAGTTTCCCTTCATGAACTACAAATATACACTTATTTAGATTGAGGGAAAATCCAAACTCTTTACACCTTTAAAAAACTTTCCTAAGGTGATCAAGGTGATCACCGACCTATTTTGAATAAACTATGTTATCATCTAGATACACCAAGATCATTTCATTTATCAAACCCTTGAAATTTATATCCATGGCCCTTTGGAAGGTAGCACTAGCATTGTTTAGACCAAAAGGCAACTTCTTGTAGGCATATGTGCCCCATTTAGTAGTGAATGCGGTCTTAAACTGGTCAAACTCCTAAACTAGGATTTGGTTATATCCAAAATAACCATCTAGAAGGGAATACCTCTCGGATCCAACTATTGTTTGGAGGATTTGATCCAAGGGTGGAAGGGGATAATTATCCTTCAAGGATGTTTTGTTTAGGTCCTATAAATATACACAAAGCCTGATTTCACCATTCTTTTTCCTAACAGGGACCAAGTTAGCAACCCAGGATGAGTGCTTAATGGGGAAAATGATGTTAGCTTCTATCAACTTAGATAACTCACTACTCATCAAAGGCTCTATTTTTTTATTTATTGGCATCTATTTTTTGTCTAACATGCTTAGTATTTGGGTCAAGATATATTATATGTTGGGATAATCTAGGGTCAAAACCCCTTAGATCTTTGTAACTCCAAGAGAATTTATCATAAATTTCTTGACACAATTCAATAAAATCTTGTTTTTCATAGGTGTTACATACCCTTTCAATTTTAAATGCCTTTCCTTTTCTTCCTTGATTGTGAGATTTTTCTTCTCACCCTTCAACTAATCATTAGAATTGAAAATACTTTCTAAATTAAAAAGACCCATGGGAAACTTGTTAGTCTTCAATTGAATTATTTTCTCCCCATACTACTCTTGTAGACTTAACTGATTTTTGTTAGAGAATTCAGCCTCATCTCATAAAAAGTTAAAAATTTGCTTGTCACTATCAAAAACTTGTGAGTTAGTTATATTTTTAGGGATGAATGGTCTCACTATCATCTTTACATGTTGGCTATTGTCCTTGGTTATCTATTTAGGTATATTATATTAAGAACCCACTAAGTCTATGTGGTTAACATCCTTGTTTTGTGCTCTGTATATGACTTGAATGTTTAAAGTGATGAAATCTTCAAATAGGTCATAAACCCTATGTTTGTAAGATCTCAACAAGTTGTTCTTGGTCATGTTTTTTGATCTTACCTAGTAGATAATTATTTCACTATCATTAAACACTTATAGTGATTGAATACCCTTTTCCTTTGCCAACTAGAGACCTCAAACTAATGTTTCATATTCCATCACATTATTAGTGTAGCTAAACTAAAGTCTAAAGGACTATAAATAACTCTCCTTTTGGGGAGAGATTAGAAAAATACCAACACCTACACCATTCCTTCTCCTTGAGTCATCAAAGTATAGTTTCCACATTCCCTTGTGACCTTCAGATGGTTTCACAAGATTTGGGATGATTACATCATCTTCATGGATGCAATAATACCTAACCCTATTTCCTTGATATAGTCATAAGGGTTAAACTATATGATTTGATCCTCTTTCATCAAGGTGAGTGTCTAGGATTTCTTCCATAGGTGTTTTAACTTCATGGTCAAACTCCTCTTCTTGGTATTAAAATATGCAATTCATATCCACAAGGACAGGAGTTTATTGTTCAATATGGTCTTTAGTAATTAGATCAAATCTTATGGTCACTCTAGTCCCATAACTTATCCTGAGCAACATATGTAACCAATCAATAGATAGGTATCCTCCTAATTTTGTAGTCAAGTCTTGAGAAAGGTAGATGGAAAAATAGGGGGTAGGTCAATAACTAAGATGTCTTTGGATATGGATAAGCTTGGACATACATGGATGGTAATGTTTAGACATTTTATATCCCTAACTATTTGGATAGTGGTTCCATCCAATTAAACCATGCCTTTTATGACAGGTGTGTATTTAACACCCAACGCATCCATTATTTTATTAGGCATAACAGAGCCGTTAGCCCCAGTCTCTATCATATAGTTATGGATGAAATTTTTTACAACTATAAGTAAGGTAAAAATGGTGAGTCTTACCATTTTTACTTGCTTTTATGTCCATTTGAGGTTGACACAAGTTAATTGTAGCATTAGGTCCCTTAACTAAGACCTTCTCTATTAGTTAAAAGTTTTTTAGAGCTTCCTGAAGCAAGTCCCATTGTGTTGGGATGGATAGTGCTTCCCACATATTAACATTCAAGTTGGTCCTTTTATTTTCTCTACAATACTAAAAGGAATGCTACCAACCTTTATTGGTAACTTTATGGGAACTAAATCTTCTTTTACAATACTTGGGGTTAGTAATTTTGGCTTTGGATAACCCATCGACACATTGGGTGGCCTTTGAATTATGTTGATTTTTTCAACCTTTTGTATAACTTTAGAATTTATATCTTGATCAACCTTGGGGGGTTAATCACCTTCTATTTCCCTCTTATTAGAGTTTGTATTTGATGTCACTGAACTACTACCATTGGTCAGTACTTCCTCCTAGTTTATGCCATAAAAGTCCTCTTCTTGCTAGTTTAAAAGAGTGGTCTCATTTTGAATAGGCCCTTGTACCTCTTCCTCCTAAGTATTAGTTTCCTCTTGCTGCCCTTGGGGGTTTGATATGCTTTGTACCATCAAGGATTGACTAATGACACCATGAAGGAAATCATTTTGATTATGTCATTGAGCATAAGGATAACACCACTCATATTCCTAAGCTAGGTTGTTCTAAATAGGAATGATGGCCTTAGAAGTACTTGGAACAAGTAGGTCACAAATATTTAGCAATTTTGTTTGCATGATATGTCTTTAGAGTTCTTAGTTGCCTTGGTATGGCTTCCTATTGGGTTGATATATTTGGTTATCTGGTTGATAAGACCTATAATTTTTAGACTAATGCCTTTTCATGGCTACTAACTCATTTCCAAAACTTTTAATTAATGACTTAACTTCATACAAATCATCAAAAGGGACAGGAGATAAATTTGGTTTATTGTTTGTTGTGGAATTGGGGCTATAATAGGTTGAGACAATTCTAGGAATAACCACATTGGAGGCTGAAGAACAATTTTACCTACTTGAATGAGGGAATTTTTGTCTCTTATTTCAATGTCATAAGAATCGTGGAGTGTGGTACCACCCATTGACTAGATCATGACAACTATATCATTGTTTAAAGCTCTCAAATAGTACAAGAAAGCATTATTCAGGGATGGTTTAACCAACATTGGGATCCTATTCCATGTATTTTGGAAGTGAAATTTAAAATCACTCATAAACTCATGAGGATCCCATTTACGAGTCATTAGTTACTCAACTAGTGAGAGGTGATCATTCTTATCCTCAAACTATATGCATATGGTAGACCCTATATGATGCCAAACATAGATGGAATTGGGAAGAAAAATTCTATACCAATGTAAGGATTTAACCTTAAATGAAGAGGAAAGAAGTATGATAGAAACATTTTATTATGCTATGTTATGAATTGAATAGATGTTATCAACATCCTGAATGTGTTCAATGGGTGTGGTGGAAGTTTTACCAGCAAAATATGAAAGGATTTTCAGAGTCGAGGTGGGTATATGATCATATTGGGCCAACATAAGTGGGATGCCTTTATTGAATGGTATGAAACTTTGATTTCTCTAGGCCATAGTGGGAGGTATGAAACAACTATGGATATTTGTGGGAGATGCAGATAGATTTGTAATATTTATCCTAAGGTTAGGTAAAATTGATCTTGATTTCTTTTTATATGAAAAAGATAATTCTTTCAAGTTAGTCCTTTACCTTTATTAGATGATATTTTCTATATATTTGGCATATGTAAACATTAATTTCTTTAATTCATAAGCCAATAGAGTCAGTAGGTACTCTTGAGATGTGTACAAAGTTCACATAATACTTGCTGAGAATAGCACCAATTTCTTAGTTATGATCTTTGGGCCCCATCGAGTATGTCATTGATCCAAAAATCAAAATTTTGGGTTGAAATATAATTCAAGAAACAAGAAAAACACAATTCAAATAATCCTATCTCTGAGAAGAGATGTTTTATTGATCAAATTTGTAGACCCAAACATATGCCTATCTCTGAGAAGAGATGTCTAATTTCCATTTCAGGTTACATATTCATTTTTACATGTTTTTAAGGTATGAGGAGGATGTGTAAGGTCACAAATCTCAAGGGAGATTAAGTGGTTCAACTTCCATGATTTATAATAATACAAAATACAAGTAATTACTATTTTTAGAAACTTGCTATTTTTAGACTGCACTACTAAAATTAAAATTTGGGGCACTTCCATTGGGTTTTTAGGGGTCAAAATTCATTGAGAAAATATCAATTCCATTTCACCACGTTATCCTCATTATTATATTTCTAATAGTTCACATAGAAAGTCAATTGGAGTTGCAGTGCAAAAGTTATGGCTCCCAAAAGTTTTGTCATCAATTGGGGTAGACCCATCACCTGAATTATCCCCTAAATTGTTGCCCGGATCAGCCATAAATTATTATCAATTAGATTTTTCACCTACATTGTGTTGTAATAGTTATAGTACATGGGAATATAATGACACAATGGGATCACATCTAAGCTGTGGGACCTTGGTAAATTGAGGTGAACCTCCAAATAAGGCTAACTTCCTTTCATTAAGTCTAGTGCAACTGATATATGACCAATTCACTTCAAACTATAGCTTCTTAGTGATTTCACTCCTAACTAGGGTTTTAACTTGTAAGGAAAAGATTTTAGAAAGAATTTTAAAACTAGAAATGGTGATGCACCAAAGGATTATAGTGTAAATTATTGATTGCTTTGATTGAACACAGTTAAACAATAATTTATTGAAATCTTTTGAAGCACAAACTTGCAAGAGTATGAAATCAAAGGTAATATTGGGGTATTTTATCAAACAAGGAACAAAGTTCTCTATTTTTCCTCAACAAAATTTAAAAAAGGAAAAATAAATACCATCGATGATCTTATATTACTGAAAATGAGACTTATATCATTTTAAAATGTAATAAAATCTATACATACACAAGGATAACATAAGATAAGGAAGGCAAAACTTCATTCTATTAATATTCTCCAAGTTACAACATGTAGATAAATTTCTCAAAAGAATAAATTTTTTCCATCAATAAAAATATCCATGAGCTATGTAGGAAACCCATATTTATATAAAAAAATCACTCCCCTAGGAGAGAAGAGTTCAAAAAAACCTTACACTCATTTCTAGAGCAAGAAATTAGGGAGTCTTTATACAAATGTCATCATTCCCAACTAGAAAAGGTGTCTTTGGTGGAGTAGAAGGAATAAGAGAACTTTGTAATGATTGAGCACTTCACTAAGTGTTGAAAGAGGAAAAAAATATGTTGGAGTCTTTAGTCGAACCATCTCTCCTTGAATTATGTCGAAGAAATCTCTCCCAAGAAATGGGGTGCCAGATGAACTTAATGACTTGGTCAAAAATTGAATGATTGTTAATATTTTAATATTTTAAAACTAAACTTGAAAAAGCTGACTTGCAATTTGTAGTTGGGACTTTTACAACTTTCAAGTCATTCAACTTGACCAAAAGAAAAGTGTGAAATACAAGTTACACTTTTTCATCTAAAGGTTGAAAAAATGATAATTGAAAATTACAAGTAGCTCTTTTTCAACTTAAAGTTAAGATCTATCAAAATGACAATTGCAATTTACAACTTGCAACTTTACATGTATCTTTCAAAATTTGTAGTTTACAGAATACATTTTACAAATAATTAAATAATTAATACACAACAGTGACTTTCAAGGATTCCTTATCCTTTTTTTCTTATATATTCTCGATATAAGTGTCAAAGCTACTGATTATCTCTTGTATTCACTCTTCATTAGGACCAAATATGTAAATATTACTAATGTCACATTCTATAGTTACCTCAGATAATTCTCTAGAAGAAGCTTTATAGACTTGTTTATCCTTGCCCATCTGATCAAGTGTATTATGATACTTGATGAACCAATGGATGGAATCTAACTTTAAATTTTTATCATGTACTAGCTCCTTTTTTATTACCTCTTTGAATTTATCTTGGACCTCTTGAACAGGAAGAGGTTTATCTTGGTAATCTACTACCTCACATGACAATTTATAAATTGAATCTTCAATATCATACATCACATATGTGGCCTTATCACTTGTGCCCTTGGCCCTCTCAATACTTTCATTAAGTATTCTAATTCTAAATTTAGCTTCCCTCTCCATCTCATCATGTTCCAAATTATTTTTTATTATCTTTTCAAACACGAGGGTGTCACTCTCTATCTAGACAATGGCCTACAATTTGGGAAAGTAGAGGTTTAGCCTTTCAACCTCTTCTTCATATTTACTTATCTCTACCTTTAGAGATGTAAGGTCATCCTTCAATGTATTTTATTAGTCTATGGTTATCCCTATCACTCTATTCCCTTTGGTGATTATTTCTTTAGTCTAATCTTTTGTATCTCTACCCATCGTACCAATCTCTATCATTACATCAAATATTGACCAAATTTCACCATAGGTCATATTAGGTCAACCCCCCTACATTTTAAAATTTTCCATAGGGTCCTTATAGGCTTTAAATGTTCACCATGGTCCTAATTTAGGTCTAGTCACACTTTTAGGGTCATATAATATGTTTTAACCTTCATCACATTTGTCTAGTTTATCTTGTCATTTTATGCCACTTTTTGGGTCATTTTAATGAATTTGTAAAGTTTCTCACCTAAAATATATATTTCAAGGATCAAGATAATGTACCACATGTTAGGGAGTGTTAGAGAATAATTTTAAAATTGAAAAGTTCTAGGTTCAATAATAAAAATAAGAAGATCAACTACAAAAAAGGTAGTTTCAGGTAGTTGTACAGACTTTATGACTCATCTAGCACATGTGAAGGCTTCTAGGAAGTGTCTTGAGATCCCCATAGGTTAATTTTAGGTTCAAGTATCTTCAAAAGATCAAAAATTAAAAAAAACTAGTTTTTCTTTCTTATTGATCCCTTGGATAAGTTAAAAGAGGTTAACGGTTTTCTCTTGGTAAGGATAGGGTAAGAAGAATTTAAGTGAATGCACTTCGTGAATGTTAGGGGTCCCTATCTACTTCCATGTCCATAGTTTCAAGATTGGTGGTACGTACTATATGAACAATCACTAATATTGTTAGCACCTCTAAGCTACCTACACATTCCCAATGAGTCAATTTTCTCATTTGTTTTCATTCATCTATGGGAACTAAGTGATGCATATAGTCTTACAGAGCATGTTCTTTCTTTTCATGTTGATTTCAACTAGTTTGGGACATGTGGTCATAGGAAGGTAAGTATAAGTATCTCATTGTGATATAAGTGAGTACCATTAAAGGTTAGAGACAATGTTTGAGAATTATAGAGCTTCATCTTCTGTGAGTGGCCTCAAGACAAGAATAAGACACCTGTGTTCACCCCCTCAAAGCATGGATTGTCATATTCTCCATTGAAAGTTGTATTAGAGATATCTCTAAGGCACCTCAAAGATAAAGAAGTGAAAATAAGCTAGCATACCTAGTGGATACCTATAGGGTTTTGTGTGTAGGCAGTCAAAAGTATAGGAGCTTGATGATATGCATTAAAGAGGCTATGAGGCTTGAAATACAGTGAGAATGCCTTTTGGTAAAGATTGAATATTTAGGATGGAATGATATGTTTGGAAGACCACTTCAAGAAACACGTATAGGTGCAGAGTTAAGAAATGTTAAAAATGGGATGAATTTCCTTAATTTCTTTAAAAAAGGTTTTTTCTCTATACAATGTCATTTGTTGGTGAATGTCTATGATGTTTAAGCAAACCTAATAGTTTCATTCTTATAGTTAGATGGAGATGTCACATCTTGACATATGAATAATATGTTAGGTCAAGAGAGATGGTGATAGAATAGGTTTCAACCTAGTCACGTTTCTAGTGGAAACATTCAGAGAACTATAGTGTTAAGAAGCCAAAGGAACCTAGAACATTAGAATGCAATAATGACACCTAGTAAGCTGATTATAGAGGGATGGTAACATGATATCAAAGAAAAAAATTTCTATCTAAGTATGGAATGGTAATAGTGACCTCAAGAGGAAAATGAAAGTGAAAAAATAGTGCTCAAATACATATCTATCCACTATAGGAATCCTTTATATTCCTAAATGAGCTCCTACATTTTGACTCATGTTTAGACTAGCCTATGTAAATGGAGAATACGAGTTTGAAAATTTGATAGAGATATAATATGGATGAACACGTAATAAATAATTCTCACAATGATAATACCATACTTATAAAATATTATTAGAGGCAAGTAAAATAGGGTAAAGGTGGATCCAAGATAGGTTTCCAAATCTCATTCTCAGTCAACTAAATCTTGTACACAGTCACAATCCCATAAGCTAGTCTTAGGAGTTTAAGATGTTAAGGACTCTATGAGTGTGATCATACCTTGAAACTTAGTAAAAATGGTCCTCATGACCTAAATAATATCTCCATGGTATTAGTTGTTCCATATTAATAGTGGAAGTTTCCTCTATTTTGTCTCAGACAAGAGACACTCCATAAGTGACACAACCTACATTCCTAGTACATGAAGGGTGAAAGGATGAAATAGAGAGACAAGAATGATTTTTGGATGATGTGAAGGGTTTATATTAAGATAAATAAATATTTATAATTCCATAAAGTCATTAGAAAGCTTCACAGGTGGTCATATACTCAAATACATAATCTATGCCTATTGGGCCTAGACCTAGAAGTGAACCCTGATGGCTTATAATGACACTCATATGATCCTTTAAATTAATGTGATAAACTTCATGGGAGAGTGGAGGATCTATAAGAATCATTTTTTTGCAGAGATAAACTCAAATTGGTCATTTTTAGCCTAAATTTGTCTTAGGGGTGTCAAGAATGTAAGAAGCTAAATGAGAAACCATTTTATTTCACTCATATCTATATGTACAACATGCATGGTATCTAAATAACTTAGGGATAGTTTATGTAGGTCTATAAATCAAACTTAGTGTAATTGGTTTGATGGTTAAGGGCTTAACCTTTATGAATTATTGTTAAGAACCTAAATGACCTAAAACCCTCTCAAGAACCCGATGAAAAAGATATTGTAATAAATGCATCCATAAGGGGTTAATTTTCCTATAATATGATTTGGAAATAATTTTAACTCTCTCATTCCCATCAACACTCAGTTTTTCCATATTATCACTTATACAGATAGATCAAAATCTCTATTTTCTGCAAGATTTGAGTTGAATTAAAGGTGTAAAAGAGAATGGATAGGTGAGAACCATTGTGAAAGGCTTACGGTTTTGGAAGAAAAATAATTGAGAGGGGGGTGAATCAATTTTTAAAAAAAAACTCATTCAATTATACTCAATCATTCATGAACTATGAAAACAACATAGTGATCTAGGAAAACATAAAGAACCATTCAGATGAGCATGAGACAAGATAACACATATATAAGTGGGAAACCCTCAAGGGGAAGCAAAAAAACTATGATATATCAAAATTTACTATATTCATATAAAAAATACCAAATTATTTTGATCACAAAATCAAATTGGAACACCAACCCCAATGAAGTCAAGCACCCACTTGACTAGGCTTTAGCAAGCACCTACTTGTAAGGAAGCACCAACTCCCTAAGTGACTCACCACCAACTCATCCACCTCATGAAATATAGATCACTACACCTATAATATTATATTATGGTCTCATTTCAATACCTCCTTCTGCTCACCATGTAATATTTTATTCTCTTATGTTACATACATACAAATAGGCCTAAACTACCTTGTATATATACCATTATCATGGTCACATACCATTTGGTCAGCCACACACCTAAAAATTCTTAGGTAAGACATATAATAGGTGTTATAATACCTTATTAACATTATTAAAATGTATTTTTAACCCATTTTGGTTTGCATAACTTAATTAGGCCTCATTTCTTCTTTAGGTCTCATGGAGACCTAATTGCATTAGGTCTATCTTCTTAGCATCAAAACTTGATCCTCTTGGGCCTAGATATAATTATCCACCAATAAAAAACCATTAAATAAATTATATAATTACCTTATCCATTATTTTTTATACCTTTACCCTTTGCTCATGCCATGAAAGCTCTTTTAGGATAAACCGTCTTATTAGACCTGTATACCTCAAAAGTTTGTCTTGCAAAAATGAAGCTTAAAAACCCTTAAGCCATTAAAATATGAAAAAAAAATGTAAAAAAATTATACATGACCTCAGGTTCATAACCAATTTTTTTAACACTTTCACTTAGGAGGTAAAGGCTCAAAAAACATCTCTACAACTCACTCACTTAGAATTGCCAATTTACCTAAAAAACCAGTCATGGTGACTAAGACCTCCAACACTTATGCAAAAAATTGTCATGAATCTTGATGCTTGTATATGGTCCTATGAGATCTCTAGACCATCCTAAAATATAAATAACATATGGTCTAATGTCAATGATTGGTCTTGTAGACCAATTTCTTGACCTTATATCACACAGTCTTATCTGAACCAGATATGTCATTTTATGAGAAAATTTTTCACCATATTCACTAACATCCAAAACTTATTAAAAGCATGAATATGACTTAAAATTCATAAATAAAATCTTAATGTACTTTTTTTCATCAATCTAACATTCTCAGACCCTCAAATCCATGTTCTCATTTATGTCTGGGTGTTGCACTATTTGCACCATTAGGTCTATCTATGACTAGCTAACTTGTATGACCAAATTAGAACACTTGAAGGATATAACCTATCTATAAATCATCATGGAC
Source organism: Torreya grandis (assembly GCA_037957365.1). Taxonomy (NCBI): domain Eukaryota; kingdom Viridiplantae; phylum Streptophyta; class Pinopsida; order Cupressales; family Taxaceae; genus Torreya; species Torreya grandis. Next base: position 1,150,619 of record JARHVA010004980.1, read on the forward strand.
ATGTAAAATGAGTCTCTATATTCTTCTCCCATTCATTTTATTTTCTTGACCAATATAACTTTTGAGAGCTATAGTAATTTCTTGATAAAATAGGCCTATATCTATGTATTTTCTCTCTCATCTAACTAACCACCACCTAGAGCTACTTGGGAGAGTTTAAAATATGATCCAATAGCTTTTCTAGACATTTTAAACCATTCTAGGCTGATTTAAATAAGATCTTTCACATTGGGTCATATTTCAAGTCTTAGGGAGGTTTAACACAGGTTTTGGTGTTAAGGATTATTCATAAAGGACTAACCATTGAATCCAAAACCAATACCTAGATATATTATCTATAAAACTTACCCATTTCTCCTTAATATTTCAATTTCCCATGTAGAGGTTACACATGCCAATGAACACCTGAAAGTGCTTTTCGAGTCTTGAGACCTCATTTTGTGAACTTGAGAAAGCCTAAAATAGTATTTCATGTAATTTATTTAAAACCATGACCTAAAAATTTGTGAAAATTCCTAAAAAAATTATCTCACCTGTGTCCATGGTCACATATGCATACTTTCCTTGAAATATGATCTTCATACCTCATTAGGCTAGACAGGGTCTAAGAGAGGTCTAGGTTTAGACCTAGACTGAAGGTCCTACCCCTGTAGGATCACATTTAAACTCCAATGAATGCTTCAATGCCTCAAATAAATTATAAAATAGTTCCATACAAGCTTCACATGCTTTTTTTCATTCATTTTCATGCACATACCACTTCATGTCATGACTAGGCTCATGACTAGACTTCTTATATAACTTTGACATCAATAAAATGTACCTTCATGAAACCATTAGGCATTAGTTGCCTTAAAATTCACTATTTATCTTTCTCTCATGATAAGACTCTCTTAATGACCTCAATGAAAATGCTCTCTTAATGCACGTTATCACATCACATACTGCCAATTAGGTTTAGTCACCTTTAACATCAACCTTATTAACATGTACCTTTGACATCAATGAAAATAATAAACATATGGAGATGTATTTCAACTCTTAAAACCCAATTCTCACCTCAGTGATGCATGGAAACCCCTTTGTTACGTTAGTCATTGCAAGTAGTCCTAGATAAAATAGTGAAAATCAAGGTGACTACCTAAGTTGGAGATGAGTGTGGTATTGAATCTTCTTGCGGTCTAATTAATGGAATATAAGGAAAAGAGGCTCTCATTATGTGTATCACACCTATTTAATGAGTCTCCTTGACATGTTCAAGTCACCATAGTGACAACTGTGTGAATTCAAGCCTAAAGGGCTAGTGAGTGACTACAAGGAAGTGAATGACAATTGGCAAAGAGAGGATCATCAATTGAGGAGTGTCTAATGACTTCATAGATATTGTTTCCATATTTTCATGTTAGGGTATATGTTTCAATGACTTTTATTATAGTCTAATATAGATAGTGAACTCCTCATCAAGAGGTCAGTTTTAAGTAAGAAAATGAAGATCTCTATGCCAACTTCAAGAAGGTGTCATGTTTTAGATGGAATCTTGTCTAAGAGGAAGCTTCATGACCTATTTTATAACTCTTCATTTTATATTTTAACTATCCTTAAAGCCTTGACACTTGGAATGATGACTCTTCAACATCACTTCTCTCTCCTCTCTATGCTCTATATATTGAGGCCATTTTGGCATTATAAACTATCCAAAATTGGTATGGTGAAACCCTGTTAGTTTTGACATATTTTTTTGCCTTTGAATAAATTTTTATAAATTGGGTTTAGTCTTTTCAATTATTTCCTAATTATTTCAAGTAGTCTATTTAGATTATAAGTGATGATGATCATTTCTCCTTTCTTCCATTCTATTATTGTATGCATTATGTGAGTAGTAAAATTTATTATAACATGTATAATGAAGTGTATATGTTTGTTAGGTGTAATTTAAATTATGATGGAGATTAGAATTATATAAGATCAGACCTCTTATTTACCCACCTTTGGATATGAATATAAATCTACCTCCATGTAAATACACTTATGCTAGAAGAACCTTGAGTTGAGTTCAGTTTTAGTAGTCTACCTTCTTAGTGCAAATGCAAGTATGTTTGTGGAGTTATCTTTGGTGTATCACATTCATTAGTATAGTTTAATTTTATGTTTCCTTATTCCCTTTTCAGCTCCAATAATTATTACTCTAGTGTAGTGTGTGAGCCTAAAATATAGATCAAGGGAGCCAGCCCATAATTTAGAGATTTATCTCTTGTAGTAGCTTATCTATATGTAAATATAGTCCTATGTTATCCAAAATTTGAGGTCTCTTTGAATTCTATAGGGTGAAAATTTGGGATAGAATAGTTCTATCACACCTTATGGGATATGAAGTCCAAGAAGCTTTTTCAAGGTGGATGTTGGTCTTGATAATAAGGAGGATGTAACAGTCCACTTCCTCCAGTATCTAGCAAATAAAACAATTGAATCTTGGTGGCAGATTAGTGCATGATTTTATGCCTAAGGTAAACACAATGTCTATTGATAAATAAATTCCTTTAGAATTATAAGAGCTTCCTCATTATTCATACAAAGTAAATATATTTTCTAACACCCATCCTTATCCAAAGAGATCTTACCTTGCTCATAAACCTATAAGAAATTTTTTGATGGGCCCATTGCAAAGTCCTAAAGCTACTATCGAAAGAAACCTACCTTTTGTTTCCTTCAATGTTTATAGTCCTATAATACTTTCCCATTATGATGGCATTCCCATATCTACCCTCAAAAGTGTTCCCTCATATAATGGTGAGACTTCCATTACCCTTATTGAGCATATTAGAAACATTGCTAACTTTTGTAATATCCATCACATCATTGAGGAGACCATAAAAATTAAGTTGTTGGATGTTCTTTCAAAGTTAAATATCTTGATTGGTATGGTACATTGGAACTTGAATCTATCACCACATGGGATGAGTTAGGAGATGTTTTGAGGAGAAGATTTGAAGATAAGAGTGACAACTTGTAATTGACTGAGTAACTAACTAGCATAAAGAGAGCACCTCAATAAGTTATCTAAGACTTTAACACAATATTTTATAAGACATGGGATAGGATACCAATCTTTGTAAGACCTACTACTCACCATGCTTTCCTTTATTATCTTAAGGCTTTTGATAGTGACATTTCTATAATGATATAATCTATGGGAGGGATCACATTGCCTAATGCCTATAAAGTGGCCATTAGGTCAGAGAATGGTTTGATTCAAGATAGGAAGATTTCCTCAAGACCTCCCATGCCTCTATTTCCTAATTTGTAAACACCTACACCTATTTTTTCTCCTATTCCTACACCTAAACATAAATTTGTTGCTCATACTCATCCAAGTAAGTCTAATAAGGAAACAATAATTAAGGGTATTGAACAAGAGATATTATGTCTCAAATGATCATAAAATAGTAGTAAGTGAGGCATTTATAAAGCCACTATTATAATAATTAGTCCTACCCTAACTATCAAGGCCATAGACCACCCTTTCAAGGTCATCCTCAAGGTTACATACTGCTAGTTCAAATAAAGTCATATAATCGATACAATCCCAACGCTCCCTCCACCTCAAGAGAATCAGTGCCTACTCAAAATAACCTTGTTCAAGAGCATGAGGCTTAACCTCCATGGGATCAATCTCATGATCCATCTACCTATGTCAATGAGTCTTTCAATCAATCTTTCATGGAAAAGTTGGGATCAATACTAGCCATAACTCAAGATGAGGTACCCAATGGAGGAAATAACAATGGGAAGAGTGCTCAAGTGGGGTATACTTTATTAAATTGGTATTAATATGACTCATGTGTTATGAATTACCAAGGGTAATCAAGAAAATATCCAAGTCCTATATATGCAAACATAAGGGCCAAGGGAAAGGTATTTGAAGAGGTTCCATGGGATGCTAATGGTTTACCAATGAATGTTCAAACATCCCAAAGGGTAGGTATGTCTAATGTAGTTAAAAATAAACAAGTAGATCAAAGAGATCATAATACTAGGAGTTATTTCATACCTCAAAATTCTCAAGTTATAGCTAGCACCATTTTTACTAGTGGACAAGCTAAGGTTAGTGTCTCTTTCACTAACATTGTAGAGAAGATGAAGAAGGCTCATGTGAATGTCTCAATCTGGGATACACTTTAAATACCTGTACAAGTATACATGATCCAAGAAGAGTTGTACAAACTCAGTTTGGCAACCAAGAAGCCTAGTGGAAAAGAGGTAGCCTTGACAAACACTTTGCAGCCTAGTGAGAGACAATCAAACAAGATTGAGAAAATAGACAAACCTCCTCCATTTTATCTCTCCATTATCATTGGATATGATTTATTTAAAAATTATTTGATTGATAGTGGAGCAAGTACTTATGTCATGCCCAAGCAAGTAGCTGTTAAGTTAAACTTGAAATATGAGCCTCATTCCAAAGGAGTGCTATAATTAGATGGGTCAACTACCAAGATAATTGGCATAATCAAAGGTTTGTAAAGTGTTCTTCATGCTTGTCCTAATTTCACTATTCCTAAATATTTTATGGTAGTGAATGTGCCACCTCACTTTTCTCTTTACTTGTCAAGAGAGTTTACTGCTAAGATTGGAGGATATTTGACTTCAGATTAGTCCTATATGGCATTTAGGATTAGGTATGGTGATAAGGTGTCAATCAAATCTAAACCTCTATCTAGTTTTCATGTAGATCCATATGTGACTTATACATCTAATATTAATTACAATATCATGATGAAGAATATCATCTTAGTGATCAAGAAATCTAACACTTATTGATGGTATAGCTAACTTGTACCTTGATGAATGGGGAGCTAAGTAATATGGATTTGAATAAACTAGTCTTGGTACGTACATCTTACATGAATAATGTGATGGAGATATTGAGGTAGATTATGATGACACTCTAGAAGAAGTTACATGGGGAAACTATCTTTTGTACATGGATGATGATGTCAGGATTAGGAGCACAATTGATTACCTTGTATAAGCAACTAAACACGGAATTAAACTAGAAGTAATATGTAACTAGAATTCAGAAACATCATAGAATATGAGAGACAATATAATCTTGTATTAACACTCTTATAGAAAGAAATACAATGAATAAATCACACTCTTCCCACACCTCTTTGGTGTACTAGTAATTCTCCCTCAAGAGTTCTCTCTCACACAACCAATTACAACCACAACTCAAACACAGAGTTGTACCCTCCACCAGTTAGTAACAATACTGCCAGTACACCAAGTACTCAAAGTACTCCAAGTAGATCTCCCTAATCTTGCAACAACCTGCAAATCCACTGATCTTACTTACCATGTAGATCTCCCTTGATCTTGCAACAACCTACAGATCAACCTGATCTTACAATTGGAAGGATCTCTTCCTTATCCTTGATTACAATACAACCCCATGGGTCTCTTAAATAGATCCCATGCAAACAATAATTAGACTTCCTAATTACAATAATTAGAAACACAGACTCAAAACTAAAATTAGTCTTTTACATGCAAACTAATTATTCATCTAAAATTAGACCAGTTCTGGAAGTGCATGCAAATGCACGCACACACAGGTTACCGATGTCAGTTCCTGTCTAACTGATGCCAGTTGACCCATAACCGATGTCAGTTACTATGAACACTAAAGATGACCGATGTCAGTTGATTAGACTGACATCGATTGCTTTGCAACTCAGTAACCTCCTCCATTTGCATCAGTGGTGAAGCTTTTAGCTCCATAACCTAACAATCTCCCACTTGGAGATAAATAGTTGCACCTGTACCTATACCTATACATCATCTAATTTTGTTTCCTAGCTTGTATCCCTCTTCAATTTCAATCTTGAAGACCAACCACCACATATCTTGTGGTGCTACTCTTGTCATCCAAGTAACCTACCATATTCGAATCTACATACCCATGTAGAGAAGTGCTTGACCTTGCATAACATGTTAACCTGCTACTGGTCCCTCTCAGATACCTAAGAATCCACTAAACTACTTTCTAGTGCTTCTTTCCTGAATTAGCCACAAACTTGCTAACAACTCCCACTACTTGGGTAATCTCAGGTCTAGTACACATGTACTCAACCTTGTCATGTGATTTGGGACACTATTCTATGAACTGTCCATCCATAGGTGTGCTAATCGGTTCTGCATCTTACATCTTGAACCTCTCCACTACCTTATTCACACAATCATCCTGAGACAACATCAACCTATGATCTTTCCTGTGTCTAGAAATAGTCATGCCAAAGAATTTTTTTGCTGCTTCCAAATCCTCTATGGCACACAACTGAACTAACTTTACCTTTAGATCAGCAACTCCCTGCATGTGTGACCCTGTAATAAGCATATACACTACATATAATAATAAGATAATGTAGCTAATATTATCCAACCTAGTAAAGTAAACATAATGGTCACATTGACATTGACTAAAGCCATGCTTTGTCATACACCTGTCAAATCTAAAACACCATTGTTCTACAGCCTGCTCAAGACCATATAACCTGGCCTTCTGTCTCACGTGTCCATTCTCTCCTTTATTTAACCTAGGAATCCATTCATCTTTTAGTGCTTTCTTTCTAACTGGAAACTCTACCAAATCTCCCATTTGATTCTCTTCCAAGGAATCAATTTCTTCATTCATGTTATGCTCCTACTGTTTCCTGGATTCTACCTGCTCTGCCTCTTTAAAACTTCCTGGTTCTTGACCATCAGTGAGCAACAAGTAGTGTAAATAAGGGGAATAATGAATTTGAGGCTTACCCTTTTAGTCTTCCTCATGGGTGTTTGAGACTCCTTGATAGCTTGCTGTCTGCCCAAAATCCATTTTTTGGTCGACCTTGGTCTGCACCCGACCGATGTCGATTCCACCTGATCGCCGATGCCGATTCCATGATCGACATCAGTATCCACCTGGTCACCAACGTCGGTTCCCTGACCAACATCGGTCTCCACCTGCCCAACACCACTGACTCTAGTTTGCACATGACTGATGTCGGTACCTACCTGTTCGACGTCAGTTCCACCTGACCAACGTCGATAACTGTGTTTTCCTATGAGTGATGACTTTTTACCTGTGAGCTCACTTTGGATCATAACCTTGTCCAAATTTCCCTACTCAAAATTATTCAGCCCCTTAAGTTGATCTTTGTCCATCATCTTCTCCTTGAAAACCAAGGCTTTCTTGTTCTTGTCAAAAACATTAGATTTCCTCTTTATGCAGTAAACCCGATCCTTTCTTGTAGCATGAGTTTCAAGAAACCTCACTTTATTTTGTTGCTTATAGAAATATCGATCTATGCTTTTTGAATCTGAACTCTTACCTTTTGACTCAAGAACATGCATCCACTTCTTACTCATGTGACCAAGCCTACAAAGCCACATCTTCACATCTACATCTAAAGTAGATAAACCAGAAGGAGAATCAGTAATACAAGTAGATAGATAAAGAGTACCTACTTTCTTACCTCCACTAAAACAAGTGCACCCTTGGAAACTTTCCAAGATTCCACTGTGAGAGTTATTGTGCATCCCTCATCACCCAAATTTCCAACAGAAATCAAATTTTGCTTTAGGCCTGGGACATACATGACCTCCTTCAACACCCATGTGTTGCCCGTCTGCAATTTTAGCTGCACTTTCTCTTTGCCAACCATTTAACAAGGCTTACCATGCCCTAAATAAATCTTTCCAAAGTCTCCATGGACATAATCATGGAAAAATTCACTATTTAGGGTTGCATGAAAAGAGGCACCAGAATCTAAAACCCAAGATTCTACTTTATCCAAGGAACATACAAGAGCATCTTGTGCAACAATACCTGCAACACCTACTTCTTCATTTCCTTCATGCTGATCTTCTACCAACCAACAATCTTTCTTTACATGCCCTTTCTTTCCACAATTTCATCAAATTTTACTGCCATGCCTAGATCTAGATCTCCTGCCTATCTTTGACCTTGATTTCCCTTGCTCGACCTTCTCTCTTTACTTTCCCCTGCTTTCAACACTTAAAGCATTCCCTGATGATTCCCTTGTGCTTTTTTTGTAAATTTATTCATTCAAGATTACACTAACAACATCATCAACTTTCAAGATATTTAAAGCAGATGCAGTATTACTAACTGCTATTACCAAACTATCCCAACTTTTAGGTAAAGAGCATAAGATTAAGAGAGCCTTCATTTCATCATCAAAAGCTATATTGACTGAAATTAATTGATTTACTAATCCATGGAAATCACTAAGATGACTATGTACCGATCCACCTTCCATCATTTGCAAATTAAATAATTGCTTCATAAGAAATACCTTATTCAAAGCTGAGGGTTTTTCATATAAATTTGCCAAAGATTCCATTAACTCTATCATTGTCTTAGCCTGTGATAAGCTGGAAATCACAGAAGATGCCAGGCTCAACCTTATAGATCCCAGAGCCTTCTGATCAAGAACATTCCATTCTTCATCTTTCATATCTATGGGCTTGCTTACAACCCCACCCAATGGTAAGTACAGATCTTTCTGATACAGATACTCCTCTATTTGCATCGTCCATAATTGATAATTCTTGCCATTGAATTTTTCCATTCTTAGTGTACTTTCTTCTGCCATTGCTTTAATCCCACTCAAATAAAAACCCCTGTGAGTGACCTGTAATCAACAAACACTAACCTGCTCTGACCAAGATGTAATGAACCTACAACCTTGCTCTGATACCACTTGTCAAGATTAGGAGCACAATTGATTACCTTGTATAAGCAACTAAACACGAAATTAAACCAGAAGTAATATGTAACTAGAATTCAGAAACAACACAGAATATGAGAGACAATACAATCTTGTATTAACACTCTTCCAAAAGGAAATACAATGAAGAAATCACACTCTTCCCATAACTCTTAGGCATACCAATAATTCTCCCTCAAGAGTTCTCTCTCACACAACCAATTACAACCACAACTCAAACACAGAGTTGTACCCTCCACCAGTCAATAACAATACTGCCAGTACACCAAGTACTCAAAGTACTCCAAGTAGATCTCCCTGATCTTGTAACAACCTAAAAATCCACTAATCTTACTTACCATGTAGATCTCCCTTGATCTTGCAACAACCTGCAGATCAACCTGATCTTACAATTAGAAGGATCTCTTCCTTGTCCTTGATTACAATACAGCCCCATGGGTCTCTTAAATAGATCCCATGCAAACAATAATTAGACTTCCTAATTACAATAATTAGAAATGCAAACTCAAGACTAAAATTAGCCTTTTACATGCAAACTAATTGTCTGTCTAAAATTAGACCAGTTCTGAAAGCGCATGCAAATACACGCACACACAGGTTGTCGACATCGGTTCCTATTTGACCGATGTTATCCAACCCATAACTGACATCGATTACTATGAACACTGAAGATGACTGACATCAGTTGATTAGATCGATGTCAGTTGCTCTGTAACTCAGCAACCTCCTCCATTTGCATCAGTGGTGAAGCTTTTAGCTCCACAACCTAATAGATGATATGCATACCCAAGTTTTGATAAATCATGATAGTCCTAGTGAGTAGCCAATTCTTCTTGCTAAAGAAGATAATGCTCATGAGCATGAACCTCAAGAAGAGGTGGATGATATGTGACAACAACTCAAGGCCATAGTGCAAGAATTTGAGGAGGTAAGTAGGTTTTTAGCTCTTCAAAAGGAATACCTACCTAATGATAAGGTCAGTCATACATCTAATGACCACAAAGATGAACATGAGGTATTTATCAAGTAGAAAATAACCTTGGCAGACCATGAAGTGTTTGATTACAAAGAAGATAGCCTTGATGACTCCCAATAATAAGCATATCTTGATTCAAATGTATCTAAAGTTGGGAAGGGTTTGATAACTCCCATTGATAAGATTAAGGAGTGATAAGTGCACATGATTGAGTTCATACAAGCTAAAATTTCAAACAAGACTCTAGGTAGGCTATATGGACTATTAATGAGAGTTCCAAGTGATACATTTGTAGTTAGTAGAAGTCCCAAGACTAGTAAGTTATTTGGCTATCTCCATAAATAAGCTTTCATTCACAAACATGCCTCATATGATGGATTGTTTTCATGGAGCAGTAGTGATTCTAGAAGTATTATCTTTGACCCTAGTTGAAGTAATGGAAGTTGTCCTTCACCTCAAGTGTTTTTAGGTCTTGTAAATAGTAGGATAGGTGTGTGTTTTCCTTTGAGTTATTTGTGTGTTTTCCCTAAGTGCTTTGAGAGCACAAGTGTGTGTCTTAGTATCTTATTTTGTGTGTTTGTTTCCTTATTATGTTTGGTGTATTTTCATAGGCATATTAATGTCAATTAAAGCATATGGGTGACTCTATTACCCAAGGATAGGAGAAGGAAACTATTCCTTAGCATAACAAGCATGTTACCCCCTAAAAATTACCAAAATATTAATCAAAATTAACCATATGTCAAATTAGGTCAAGCCCCCTATATTTTTAAACTTTTAATAGGGTCCTTATAGGTTTTAAATGTTCACCATGGTCCTAATTTAGGTTTACTCACACTTTAAGGGTCATATAATATGTTTTCACCTTGGTCACATTTTTATAGTTTGTCTTATGTCATTTTATGCAACCTTGTGGGTCATTTTAATGAATTTGTATTGTTTCTCAACAAAAAGACAAATGTCAAGGCTTGGTATAACATACCACATGTTAGGGAATGTTAGAGAATAGTTTTAAAATTGAAAATTTTCAAGTTTAATGTTAAAACAAGAAGATCAACTATAAAAAAGGTAGTTTTAGGTAGTTGTACAGACTGTATGACTCATCTGGCACATGTGAAAGCTTCTGATAAGAGTCTTGAGATCATCATAGGTTATTTATAGGTTCAAGTAGCTTAAATAGATCCAAAATAGACAAAAACTATTTTATCTTTCTTATCACTCCCTTGGATAGTTTAAAATAAGTCAATGGTTTTCTCTTGGTATGAATAGGGTAAGAAGAGTTGAAGTGAATGCACTTGGTGGATGTTAGGGGCCCTTGTGTACTTCCATTACATGGCCATAGTTTAAAGATTGGTGGTCTATAATGTATGAACAATCATTAATATTTTTATCACCTCTAAGCTACCTACACATTCCTAATGGCTTAGTTTTCTCATTTGTTTGCATTGATCTATGGGAACCAAGTGATGTATATAGTCTTGCAGAGCATTTTATTTCTTTTCATGTTGATTTCAACTAGTTTAACATGTGTGGTCATAGGAAGCTAAGTGTAAGTATCTCATTATGATATAAATGAGCACCATTTAAGGCTAGAGATAGTGTTTGATAATTTTAGAGTTTCATCTTCTATGAGTGGCCTCAGGACAAGAATAACACAACTGTGTTCACCACCTCAAAGCATGGATTGTCATATTCTCCATTAAAATTTCTATAGAAGGGATATCCAAGGAACCTCAAAGATAAATAAGTGTAAACAAGATAGCATACCTAATGGATACCTACAGTGTTCTATGTGTAGGCAGTCAAAAGTATAGAAGCTTGATAATATGCCTTGAATAGGCTATGAGACTTGAAATGCAATGAGAATGCCTTTTGGTAAAGATCAAATATTGTAGGATGGCATGATATGTTTGGAATAACACTTCAAGAAACACCTAAAGGTGTAAAGTTGAGAAAATTTGAAAATGGGATGAATTACCTTAATTTCTCCAAAAAAGGATTCTTCTCTACACAATGTCATCTATTGGTAAATGTCTATGAGGTCTAAGCAAACCTAACAGTTTAATTCTTATAGCCTAGATAGAGATGTCACATATTGACATATGAAGAAGATGTTAGTTAAAGATAGATGGTGGTAGAATAGGTTTCAACCCAGTCAATTTTATATTGGAAATATTCAAAGAACTACAATGTTAAGAAGCCAAAGGAACCTAGAACATTACAATGTAACAATGACACCTAGTCAGTTAATGATAGAGGGATGGTAACATGATATCAAAGTATAAATGGTATATATATGTATGGAATGGTCCTAGTGACCTTAGGAGGAAATTTAAATTAAAAACATAGTGCTCATATACATATATATCCACCTCCAGGAATCCCTTATATTCTTAAATGAGCACCTGTAGTTCGACTCATGCTTAGACTAGCCTATGCAAATAGAGAATGTAGGTTTGAAAGTTTGGCAGAGCTATAAGATGGATGAAAACATAAGAAATAATTATCAAAATTATAATCAAATACGTATAAAATATTCTCAAAGGCAAGGAAAATAGGATAAAGGTGCATCCAAGTTAGGTTTCCAAATCTCATTCTCAGCCAACTAAATCCTGCACACAGTCATAGTCCCATAAGCTAGTCTTGGGAGTTTTAAATGTTAAGGAATATATGAGTGTTATCAGACATTAAAACTTAGTATATAGGGTCATCATCACCTAAAAAATATCTCCATGGTCTCAGTTAGGTCAAATTAATAGTGAAAGTGTCATTTATTTTATCTCAGACATGATGCACTCCACAAGTGACACAACCTACAGACCTAGTACATGAAGGGTGAAAGGATGAAATGGAGAGACAAGAATGAATTTTTTATGATTTTAAGGGTTTATATAAAGGTAAATAAATATTTACAAGGCCCTAAAGTCACTATAAACCTTTATAGGTGGTCATATACTCAAATACATAGTCTATGCCTATTAGGCCTACACTTAAAAGTGAAACCTCATGGCTTATAATGAAACTCATATGATAATATGATAACATTAATGGGAGAGTTTATGATAGATGATAAATATTGGTTTGTAGAGAATAACTAAAATTGGCCATTTTTGGCCTAAATCTATCTCAGGGGTGTCTAAAAAGCAAGCAGCTAATCGAGAAGCCATTTTATTTCACTCATATATTTAGGGACAATGTGCATGGTGTCTCAATAACTTATGGATAATTGAGGTATTTATTTAACTCAAACTCAAAGAAATTGGTTCAAGGGTTAAGGGCTTAACCTTTATGAATCATTGTTAAGAACCTGAATGACCTAACACCCTCTAAAAACCCTCTCAAGAACCTGATGAGAAATATATGGTGATAAATGAATCCATAAGGAGTTAATTAGAATAGAATATGATTTTTACATACTTTTAATTCTCTCATACCCCTCACTACTCAATTTTTCCATACTGTCACTTGTACAAATAGGTTAAAATCTCTATTTTCTGCAAGATTTGGGTTGAATTAAGGGTTTAAAATAAAATGGATAGGTGAAAACCATTTTGGAAGTTGTATGGAGATGCATTTAAACTATTAAAACCATATTGTCACCTCAATGATGCATAAAAATCCCTCTACTAATTTGATCATTGTAGGCAGTCTTGGACAAAATAATGAAAAGCAAGGTCACTGCCTAAGTTGGAGATGAGGAGTATGGTATTGAATATTATTGAGGTCTACATGATGTAATAAAAGGAAAATATGATCTCATGATGTGTCTCACACCTCTACAATGAGTCTTATTGACATGTGCAAGTCACCACAGTGACAAATGTGTGAATTCAGGCCTAAAGGGCTAGTGAGTGACTACAAGAAAGTGAATGACAATTGGAAAAGAAAGGATCATAAGTTTAAGAGTGTCTAATGAATTCACAAATATTTTTTGCATATTATCATGTTAGGTTATATGTTTTAATGAATTATATGATATTTTAAGATAGATAGTGAACTCCTCATCAAGAGGGTAGTTTCAAGTAAGATAATGAAGATCTATACGTTAACTTCAAGAAGGTGTCATGTTTCAAATAGACACTTGTCTAAGAGGAAGATTCATGACTTATTTTATAAATCTTCCTATTGTATTTTAATTTTCCTTCAAGACTTAACACTTTTTATGATGACTCTTCAACATCACTTCTTCTCTCTCCTCTCCTATGCTCTATATATTGAAGCCATTTTGGCATTGTAAACTATCCACAATTGGTATGGCAAAGCCCTAATTATTTTGAAATTTTATTTTTCCTTTGAATAAATATTTCTCAAGATATTTTAGTCTCTAAAATTCTTACTTAATTATGTCAATTATTCTATTTGGATGACAAGTGATAATGATTATTTCTCCTTCTTCCACTCTGCTCTTGTATGCATTGTGTGAGTAGTAGCATTTCTTCTAACAAGTCTCATTAAGTTTTTATGTTTGTTAGGTATAATTTAAAGTGTCAATGAAATTATAATGTATAATATCATACCTCCTAGTTACCCACCTTTGGATATTCATAGAAATATACCTCCATGTAGAAACATTCATGCTAAAAGAACCTTGAGTTGAGATTAGTTTTAGTGGTTTGCCTTCTTAGTGAAAATGCAAGTATGTTTATGGAGTTATCTTTGGTGTATCACCTTCATTAGTATGGGTTGATTTTATGTTTCATTATTCCATTTTTTCCCCTAATAGTGATTATTCTAGTGTAGTGTGTGAGCCTGAAAGATAGATCAAGGGAACTAGCCCATAATCTAGAGATCTATCTCTTGTAGTAGTTTGTTTGTACGTAGAGATAGTTCCATGTTATCCTGATAAGGTCTATTTGAATTATCTAGGGTGTAAATTTGGGATATAATAGGAACTAAGAGAGAGAGATTAGGTTGGTTGAGATTATTCAAGTTGATTTTTTGGGTCTATAACCTTCCTTAAGGTAGTTGTCAACTGCTCAACCTTATTCTTTGGCTCATCCTTAGTGACCTTGTCACTATCAATTTTTTCAAATAGAAAACTCATGCTTGTATAAAAATCATATTTAATTACCTCTCTTATTTTACAACCAAGGTGTACTTAGGATAGATGATAATCCCCCACCACTTAATCTTATTTTTGTTTGTCAGGTGGGGGAACTGCTATCTCCACATACTTTTCCCCTATTGTATCATATGATATTATATAAATGGTCTTGGGGCCTCTTTTTAGATGTTTAGATGCTTCCAATAGACCAAAATATAGGGTATTGGGAGATAACATATGTTTTATCTTCTTGGACACTAATTGTGCCAGCCAACTAGGAGTGGTTATCAATGAATCTTGCATTGTTCCAATGGCCACTGTTACTTGTGAGTCTACAACTGAAGCTATTAAAATGGTAGTTACCATAACAAGTGTCATATCTAATACTAACATTGATGTTGAGTCTTAAACTAATGATTTTTTTGTCTCTTCCCCATTAGTGGGTTGAGTAGCCATAGTTATGTCAGTGGGCATCTCTATTTCCACCTCCTTGGTAGGGGTTTGGGTTAACATGAGAGTGGAAGAAGGAAAAGATACTTGGATGAGTAGAGTGTGTATGCTTACAAGGGGTGTGGAAGATGGAAGTGACATAGGTAGAGAGGTAGGCATGTGTGGTTAGAACAAGCAAACTTATTGAAGGGTAGTGTCCAAGGCCGTAAAATAATCTATCAATGTAGTGGGAATGGATAGAGTGGAAGTAATGGGTAGTGTCATGGAAGATGAAGATGGAGCCATTATTGACCCAATGGTTGTGATGGGTAATGGGATGGAAATCTGAATGACTGAGTTATTATCCATGTACTACTAGGTGGTGTTAGAGATTAATGGGGTGGTAGTGGATATAAGGGATGAGGTGGAAGTGATTATGGAATAGGGAGTGTAATGTGGAGTTGGAGTAACCAACTATGTTGATTGGCTTACTGCCAAGGGATTCACTTGAACTTGTGGGCTAGTAGAAATAGGAGAAGAAATTACTTATTCTATTTGGATAAAAGTTGTGTCCCCTATGGAAACTAGTAGTGTTTGGTCCATTGGCTAGGTTGATGTCACTTGGGTGATAGAAGAAGCCATTTTTGACTTTTGCTTTTGCTTCCTTTTATGCAAGACAACTGGCCCCACTTCTTGATCTACTTGAGTCCATTGTAAGAACCTTCTCTTTTTACTGCCTCTATACCCTTATCTGATACCTTTCTAACTCTACCTATGATACTCAAGGTCTCTTTAGTTATTTTAACCCCCTTGCTTCTTAACCAATTTAGTGTTCTATTAATAACTATGGTGGTCCTATCTAATAAGTAGAAGGATTCAAGTATAGACCACCTAACTTGAGGAAGAGGTTGGAGGTAGATATGATTATCATAATACACCCTATCTACTAGTTATTCCTCATCTTTTAAATTTTATAGAACTGGTACCATATCATAGGTCTTAATTTGTTTAAGGGTCATCCTAGAATAATCCATCAACCTAACTTCTTCCTCATCTTACATATCTTCCTAATAATCTTCATATAATGGAATGTGGGAATATGAGGAATCTAATAAACTAGTAACATAACCAATCACATCATAAGAATGATGAGCGTCAAGAGCTCTCAAATTCATTTGGGTCATCTTTGCATCTACACATTTGGACTTTTATATATAATGGCAAGTGTATCTCCCTATACTAATAGGGAAGTATATGCTTGTCTTGTGCCTACTTGATAATAACTTATGGGTTTACACTAGTTGTCTTAAATTTTCCATTAAGCCTCGTTTATCACTTACATATCTAAGAAGGGTGTAAGGACACCCACTGAAACCACCAAATCTGATGTAGGAATATGTGGGGAATTAGATAAAGTATGATCCCCAATTTGTAATTTTTATAGTTATAGCATCAAAAAATCTTGTTCTTCTTAGATCTTGTTCAAACATGGTTATGGTGAAATATATGAAGGCACCATTAAATCTCCTAAAAAAATTTACTTCCCTCAAAAGTGAGATTAAGATAGTATTTATAAACTTTTTTGATCTAATTGGGCACTGTGTTTAATTTTGGGAATGCCCTCACTCTTGCTAAAGCATAGATGAAGTAGGAGGTCATGTAGAATTTACCAGTGGTTTGGATTTTCAACAATTATACATGAATAGAATCACTGATCAATTGGGCCTAATGAATGTATTGTTTGTTTTGATGGATTACCCATGTTAGGATCATAACAAGACAATTGATTACTCTTGTAAGCAATTAAACCAGAATTATAAGTAACTAGAAATCAAAATCAACAAAGAACATGAGATATAAGAAACAATGAAAACTTGTATTAAACTCTTCCAAAAGGAAATACAATTAAAGAAATCTCTCTTTCTTCCACACCTCTCAGATGTACAAACCTCTTTCCCTCAAGAGTTTTCTCTATCAATTACAAACACAATTTAGCTACTTGAATTGTCTATCTTACATGTCTGTTACACATCTGCCTCACACAAGCTATGAAGATCTATCCCTATTATATAGAATTAGGGATCATGAGCTATGCATTCTCCACCATTAGATACACCTCCTAATCAAAAGTTCAAATCAATCTTGTCAAAAATAGAAACGTGGACTTACAACTAACAGTTAAACATATCATGCAAACAATCTGTTCATCCCACAAAAATAGACTTTTGGAATGCACTGGTGACCGATGTCAGTCCCTGTCTGCCTGCACATGACTGACATCAGCCAATCCATAACCGATGTTGGTAGCCTACAGTTGATCCTTGACCGATGTTAGCGACTGTGTAATATAGCAACCTTACATTTGCTCATCTGGGTGAAGCTTTTAGCTCCACAACTTAACAATCTCCCACTTGGAGATAAATAGCTGCACTTGTACCTGTATAATAGCATCTTCTAGCTTCTCCATCTTCAAGCTCAATATTGAAGACCAACAAAAGTTGAATGAAGATTCAACTTCTCCTTTGTTACCGGCTTTGTTAACATATCAATAGGGTTCTCATTTGTATGGATCTTTTCCAGCTTCAACTCACCATCCTCCAATACATGTCTAATGAAGTGGTACCTAAGTTGTATATGTTTGGTTCTTGAATGAAAGGCTGAATTCTTAGCCAAATGAATTACACTTTGACTGTCACTGTACAATCTGTAACTCTCTTGCTCCTTTCCCAACTCTTCCATGAACCATGTCATCCATATCATCTCCTTGCTAGCCTCTGTGACTGTAATATATTCTGCCTCTATAGTAGACAAGGCAACAACCTTTTGCAACTTTGAAATCTAGCTAACCGTTGTTCCACCAATAGTGAAAACATAACCTGTGGTGCTTTTCCTACCATCCAAGTCACCTGCCATATCTGAATCTACATAACCATGTAGAGAAGTGTTTGACCCTCCATAGCACAAATGCCTACTGCTGGTCCCTCTCAGATATCTAAGAATCCACTAAACTGCTTTCCAGTGTTCCTTTCCTAGATTGGCCATAAACTTACTGACAACTCCCATTGCTTGGGCAATATCAAGTCTAGTACATACCATTGCATACATCAAGCTCCCAACTACGGAAGCATATGGAACTCTACTCATGTACTCTACCTCATCATGTGAATTAGGACACTATTCTTTGCTCAACTTGAAGTGTCCATCCATAGGTGTGCTCACCGGTTTTGCATCCTGCATATTGAACCTTTCCAACACCTTGTTCACATAATCCTCTTGAGACAAAATCAACCTGTGATTTTTCCTGTCTCTCTTAATAGTCATGCCAAGAATTTTCTTTGCTACTCCCAAATCCTTCATGGCAAATGTGTAAGCTAATTTTACTTTAAGCTCAATAATATCTTGCATGTGTGAACCTGTAATAAGCATATCATCTACATACGTCAATAGGATAATATATCTACCATTATCTAATCTCTTAAAATAAACACAATGGTCAGATTGACATCTACTAAAACCATGCTCAGTCATAAACCTATCAAACCTCAATTACCATTGTCTAAGAGCTTGCTTAAGACCATATAAGCTTTTCTTCAACTTGCACATAAGCTTCTCCTTACCTTTGACCTCAAAACCTTCTGGCTGATCCATATATATTTCTTCATCCAAATCTCCATGAAGAAATGTTGTCTTAACATCAAGCTACTCAAGATGCAAATCCTTAATAGCAACTAAAGACAATATAGTCCGAATAGAAGTCATTTTTACTACAGGAGAAAAAATTTCACCAAAATCAATACCTGGTTTCTATGCAAATCCCTTTACTACCAACCTGGCCTTATGTCTCATTTGTCCATTCTCACCTTCCTTTAACCTGTAAACCCATTTATTTTTTAGTGCTCTCTTACCAGCTGGCAACTCAACCAAATCCCACATTTGGTTCTCCTTCAAGGAATCAATCTCCTCATTCATGCCAAGCTCCCACTATTTTTGGGTTTCTACCTGCATTAATTCATCAAAACTCTTTGGTTCTCCACTATCAGTGAGTAATAAGTAGAATAATAAAGGGGAATATCAAATTGGAGGTTTACTTACCCTTTCTGACCTCCTCCTAGGCATATGAGACTCATTCACTACTTACTATCTGCCCAAATTCTCTGTCAGTGACCGATCTCAGTCATCTCCAGGTCTGCACCTGACCGACATCGATTCTTACTGACCGACATCGGTAACTGTCTTACCGACATTGGTCACTGTCCAACCGACATTGGTTCCTATATGACCGACGTCAGTTCCTACCTGACTAACGTCAAGGTCTGTGTTTTCCTGTCTATGAATATTCTTTCCCACGAGCTCATTTTGGATCATCACCTCATCCAAATCAACATTGCTCTGCTCAGTATTATTCAGCTTCTTGAGTTGATCACTATACATCACTTTTTCATTGAAAACAACATCACGGCTTCTAATTATTTTTTTAGTTCCTACATTTCACAACCAGAATCTGAAATCTCTAGAGCCATAACCAATAAAAGTGCACCTCATAGATTTAGCATCCAGCTTCTTTCTATTTTCCTTATCAACATGCACAAAAGCTTCAGAACCAAAAACTCTGAGAAATGAAAGATCTACCTTTTTACTTGTCCAAGCCTCTTCTAGAATTCCACCATCCAGAGTAGTAGAGGGTCCTCTATTAATTAGGTAAACTACAGTATCTACAGCTTCTACCCAAAATTGTAAGGGCAAACTAGCATGCAACCTCATACTCCATGCATACTCCAAAATAGTTCTATTCATCCTTTCAGTAACAACATTATTGCTAAGGTGTCCCTAGAACCATCCTTTGCTTGCATATTCCATTCATAGAATAGTACCTATTGAATTTATAGCTGCAATACTCACCACCATTGTCAGATCTAAGACACTTCAATCTCAAACCTATTTCATTCTCAACCAAATCTTTCCATTTCATAAATGTGTCAAAAACATTAGATTTATTCCTTATGCAATAAGCCCATACCTTTCTTGTAGCATCATCAATGAAAGAAACATAATACTATGATCCTCCAATAAAAGCTACCTGAGTTGGTCCCTACACATCTATGTGAACAAGCTCCAACTTGTGCTTCCTCTTTGTTAACCCAGTCTTGAGAAATCTCACTCTCTTTTGTTTCCAAAAAATACAATGCTCACAAAAATCTAGATCTATGCTTTTCAAATTTGAAACTTACCTTTTGACTTAAGAATAGTCATTCCCTTCTCACTCATGTGGCCAAGCCTCTGGTGCCACAACTTTACATCTACATCTGAAGTAGATAATACAGAAAGAGAATAATCAGTAATACAATTACATAAATAGAGAGTACCTACTCTCTTACCTCTGGCTAATACAAGTGCACCCTTGGTAACCTTCCAAGATTTAGCTGTGAGAGTTACTGTACAACCCTCATCCCCCAACTTTCTTGTAGAAATTAGATTCCTCTTCAGGATGGGTACATGCATGACATATTTCAACACCCATGTGTTGCCATTCTACAATTTCAGCTGCACTTTTCCTTTGCCAACAATTTTACAAGGCTCATCATCCCCTAAATAAACTATTCCAAAATCTCCCTAGACATAATCATTGAAATATTCTCTATTTGGGGTAGCATGAAAAGAGGCACCAGAATCTAAAACCCAAGATTCTATTTTATTATCCAAAGAAAATACAAGAGCATCTTGTGCAACAATACCTGCAACTTTTGCTTCTTCTTTACCTTCATGCTGATTTTCTTCTTTAACCGACAACCAACAATCTTTCTTTGCATGCCCTATCTTTCCACAATTCCAGTAGGTTATTTTTCTTCCATTTCTGGATTTGGATCTACCTCTCATCTTTGACTTAGACCTTGATCTCCCTTACTTGTGCTTCTCTTTTTGCCTTCCCCTGCTTTCAATACTTAAAGCATTACATGATGTTTCCCCTATGCTTTTCCTGTGAGTTTCCTCATTCAAGATTACACTAACAACATCATCTACTTTCAAGATATTTGTAGCAGATGCAGTATTACTAACTGCCATTACCAAGCTATGCCAACTTTCAGGTAAAGATCATAAAATTAAGAGAGCCTTAATTTCATCATCAAAAACAATTTTGACTGATTTCAACTGATTTACTATTGCATGGAAATCATTAAGATGACTAGATACATATCTACCTTCCTGCATTTGCAAATTAAATAATTGCTTCATAAGATATACCTTATTTGAAGTTGAGGGCTTTTCATATAAATTTGCTAAAGTATCCATTAACTCTATCGTTGTCTTTGCCTGTGACAAGTTGGAAATCACAGAAGATGCCAGGCTCAACCTTATAGATCCTAGAGCCTTTCTATCAAGAACATTCCATTCTTCATCTTGCATATCTATGGGCTTGCTTAAAACCCCACCCAATGGTAAGTACAGATCTTTCTGATACAGATAATCTTCTATTTACATCCTCCATAATTGATAGTTCATGCCGTTAAACTTCTCCATTCTTATTTTACTTTCTTCTGCCATTGCTATACTCCCACTCAAACAGAAACCCATGTGAGTGACCTGTAATCAACACACACTAAACAGATCTGAAACCCCCTATTAGTGAACCCAAGCTCTGATACCACTTTTCAGTTGGTATCACTTGGTGAACTAGCAACCTAGCTCTGATACCACTTGTCAGGATCATAACAAGACAATTGATTACTCTTGTAAGCAACTAAACATAGAATTAAACCAGAATTATAAGTAACTAGAAATCAGAATCAGCAAAGAACATGAGATACAAGAAATAATGAAAACTTGTATTAAACTCTTCTAGAAGGAAATACAATTGAATAAATCTCTCTTTCTTCCACACTTCTCAGATGTACAGACCTCTTTCCCTCAAGAGTTTTCTCTATCAATTACAAACACAATTCAGCTACTTGAATTGTCTATCTTACATGTCTGTTACACATCTACCTCACACAAGCTATGAAGATCTATCCCTATTATATAGAATTACGGATCATGAGCTATGCATTCTCCACTGTTAGATACACCTCTGAATCAAATGTTCAAATTAGTCCTGTCAAAAATAGAAACGTGGACTTACAACTAACAGTTAAACATATCATGCAAATAATCTATTCATCCCATGAAAATAGACTTCTAAAATGCACAGGTGATCGACGTTGGTCCCTGTCTGCCTGCACATGACCGACGTCAGCCAATCCACACCAATGTTGGCAGCCTACAGTCGATCCTTGACTGACGTCAGCGACTGTGTAATACAGCAACCTTGTATTTGCTCATTCGGGTGAAGCTTTTAGCTCCATAACTTAACAACCCAGATATATTTGTATATCCAATCTTGATAATTTTTTAAATTTGGGCTCCCTATAACTCTGTGTAAGAGTATAATGATATATCCTACCTCATCCTTGAATTATATCCTAGTTAGGGTCTTTGGTAGTCTTGTGGCTGAATATTTAGGGGTTTAACCAATGTTTTTTAAAATCCCATGCACAAGCTGAGTTATTATCTTAATAGAATTTTTTGGATTAATTGGGGGTAAGATCTATGTACCTATCAAACTCTAGGATTAATAACACTATATCAATGAAATCTAGATCTAGTCTCAGAATCTTCTCCCCTTTATCATTCACTACTTATCTCTTCTATGCATCATTATGTTTATCTATGGTGAGTACAATCTTTGGGATTTATACTAAGAAAGGTAAGGCTATAGCCTAAGGTAAACCACTATCATAATTGCTTTGAATCTAGTCATTCTTAAATTTTGCATTGATTCTGGTCTATAAGTTTGCTAGGTCTATGTGACCTAGGTCTATGTCAATTATCTCATTGATGTTTGAACCCAATATGGAAGGGACACTAAGTCCCTTTGATTTGAATTTCATCTCTTTTATATACATATGCGCTGGGAAAATAGGTGTGAGAAACCAACAATAGAACTAGTCAGGAGTTATGTTTATAATTATAAGTTATTTTTTCGCTTTTATCTTGGTGGAGTTTTGTTATGCTTCTATAGGGGTATTTTTTCAATGGGAAAATTATTTGAAATAGCAACTATGGAATCTAGCATAGAGTCGATAAGATTTTAATTTGCAATTACACTTGAAATATTTGACCAAAGGTCTGTCAAGTTCATGGTTTGTAATTACAAGTCAGATTTCCAATGGGAACTCAAGGTGATAAAATAAGGGGATCCTAGCCTAGATTTAAATGGGGATTTTATGTGTTTCTACAATTAAAATCTCTGTGGGGTTTTAGTTTGATAAGGTAAGAGGGATTTCTACCTAGATTTAAATGAATTCTATGAAAACCCTAAGCCAATAAGTACCTAGAAGAATATAGTCAATGTTTAACAATATTTTAACATATCAGTGCAAAAACTGGGAAATTATGAAAAAACAATGACACTTTTGACAATTTCATAGACAAAACCTTAGGTATGAAAAAGGAAGACACTGAAAATTTATGGAAATAGAATAATAGAAGTGTATACTAAAATAAATTACAGGTGACTTAAGATAATACTATGAATGTGTGCAGTGGGATTGGTAATAGATAGATTTGGTGTTCATTTGTGTTGCTTGGTAATGGAAGTGAATGAACTCTAGTTATCAATGTTGTTCATCTTAGAGGTCTAGTTTTTAATGCTTGGAGGTCTGGTTCATAGTTTCACTTGAAAATAAAGCTTTGGATTTAGTTTGTAATATTAAACAAATGACTTAAAAAGCTTAATTATATACCAAAAACCCATAATTAATGTCAAGCATGTTGATTAATGGTGGTAGATAGATTAATAAGTGATAAAGTGGGTTTGGAGAGTCTTTTGTAAATTTGAAATCTTGTAATATGTTTTTAACTTTCCCTTTCCTACTTGTTTTGATGATCAAAAATCTAGGAAACCTCCAACTATTTGTAAATTTTTAATATGATTTCCATCATCCACTTTCTACTTGCTTTGGTATTTTGGAGGTGGAGAATGTTTAGGAAGTGAGGAGCAGAATTTAGATTATACTTTGCAACTTTTCAAATTTTTAAAGTATAGTGAGAATTTTAGTCTTCATTTAGTCTTAGTGAAAAGTAGGAAGTGGAGTCTGCATTACACTTCACAAATTTGCAAAGTTATAAATCTTAATGCAAGTTTTGATTTCCACTAGGGACTCAATAAATGGGAAAGTATAGGTTTAGGTGAACTTTGAAACTTTATAAAGTTGTAAGGTGCACAAATTGTTTTGGTTTCTACTTGGGTCTTGAAAAAGGATATTTAGTCCATTTTAAAGCTTTTTCTCAAAAAAATTTACTGGTCTTTGTATGCAATCAGAATTACATGATGTGCATGAATTAATCCTAGATCAGATAAAATAGATCACACCTACACTTTCGATTGGGTATACACTTGTTAAGTGGGAGTATGACCAATATGGGTATCTACTAGACCTAATTAGGGGATCACTTGTATCATTTATTACAACATATAATGCTAAGAAGGGTTCCTACTATTATAGTCTAACACAATCTCATGATAACCATAAAAGAGTCCTATGATATAAACATTCACTTATTTTAATAAACAAGAAAGTAAAATAATCTAATAACAATAAAAGTAAACTAATCTAGTGCACACCAAAGCTTGTGGCACAAATTGAGGGGTTAGAAACAAAGCAATCAAATATGTATAAGGAAATTTAAATGAAGTAAGTATGAATAACACCCTAATACATAGAACAAGAAGAGAAATATTATTCAATCCAACACTTATGCTACTTCTATCTACTAAAGAGAGAAATACAAAGTTAGAATATACTTACTTTAATGTGAACCTGTCACAACTCAATCTCTCCCTTGGCCAATGGGGCTTTGTAAGAGGTTTTTGTGGTTCATAAGGATTAATTTATTATGCCAAAGCATCCAAGACCTATCCAAAATACTAAGATTATCCAAATAAGAAACCTACGCCAAGACTCCTCAAGTAGAACGGTGAAAGATCAGATTATAAAGAAGTATGAGTGAATAATAACTCCTTGATCGCATCTTGTTAAAATGACCAAAATGATCTTGTATATATATGAGTATCTAATCCTAAAATCATCCAAAAATGTTGATTGTGCTAGGTCGACTAGGTCAACCTAGCACATTATCGAGCTAATGCCAAAAGTCTATGCTAGGTTGGTCAGATAGATAGGAAACCAAAAGAGCAAAAGTAACCCTAGACTGTGCTAGGTCAACTAGGTTGACCTGGGTTATTAAATAGGTAAAAAGGGGTATTAAGCAAGAAAAAGAGGGATGAATAAAGGAAAATACTAGAAGACTATGTAAGGGAGGATAAATATCCTATGGGAAGGTTTTAGGATCTAAATGAATTGGTAAAAGTGTGGCAATAAGGAACAACAATCCTACGAATCATCAAAGGTCTGCCCACCCCTTTCTCAATGCACCCCTTAGGGTGTGAACTCAGAGAGATTGAGTCTTGATGGGTTCATACAATATGTAAAGAGTTAGTATGTGATAAAAGTTGAAAATATAATGTGTATACATATACCCCACTCAAAGCTCATCATGTGTCATGAAGGTGTAATGTGGGATAGTGATTCGGGAAAGAACATAAGGACACACACAACATTGATGCTAAAAAAAAGTTGTAGTATTTTAAATAAAAAATAATTGAAATTAAATGATAGGAAAAGTAAACTAACTAAAAATTAAATAACTAAAAAATTAAATGATGCATACCTTGACTTACCTTTATCATGGGTTGATTGTCAACTATGTTTTGGTTTTGATTATAAAGGGCATAGAGACTGCTTTGGACAAACCCAAAAATGCAAAATTAAGGAGTAAAAGCAAATAAATGCAAGAAAGGGAAAGATATATTGTGTTATGTGGATGGGACATACTTGGGAATTTGGCAAGTTGGGTGAGAAGTGTTATGTTAGACCAAATAACCAAGTCAAAAACAAGAGTAAATTGGGTAACTAGAAAGCCAAGGCTACTAAAGACTAAATAACTTGAACAAGTAAACCTCAAGTAAGAGAAGGAAAACTCACCAAATCAAACCAATGATACATGTCAAACAATATGGTAACAAGATGAATCAATGTAAATTACGATGGGTAAACTAAAAACAAAAATGGTAAAACAACATTGATGAGTGAGCAGTAACAATCAACATCTTAATTATCAATGGAAAAAGGGGTGCATAAAAAAGGAAAACAACATTTTTGAGTGAGTAGTAATAATCCACATCTCAATCAATAATGGAAAAAGGGGTGAACTCAAGTGTTCGCAACAACAAGAAAGTAAAGCAAAGTACAAATGGTAAAAGGAAAGGAACAAGTCTAGAAATGTAAATGTGTGGTATAAATAAAATGATCCAAAGTAACTCAAACATATTATTTTGTGTTTAAGGATAGATAAAATTGAACTAAAGTAATGCTAGCATGTTTTTAAGATATGAAGAAGAAGGAATTAAAGAAGATGGAAAATAGATTTGAAATCACAATTTGTCTATCAAGGGGGAAAATGAAATGGGTGGAGGGGAGAATGAAGGAAAAACCAAGATAGAGAAACTCTTTACCGAAGTCAAAACACTCAAATTAGGTTTCTTAAAAAAAAAGGACTATCAACCTTAAGGACTCTAAAGAACCTCTCTAATATACACAAGTCTTGGGTCAACAAATGGAGTATATATATCATCCCTGAAGGCTATATGCATGAAAATTAAAATAGACCTACCTCCCCATGACGTGTTACCCATTCTTCAAGACCCATTACATAGCTGTCAATCTACTATGAAGATTGGGTATTTACGTGAGAAAGTAGGTAGCACCATAGAGTTTGTTGAATTCCTCTATTCTAATCTACTAGCCTATCACACCCCAATGAACTTTGGCTCTATGTGAAGTTGACTATGGAGTTTGAGATTTGATTGAAAATAGGATATGTTCTTGTAATCACATCTTTTGGTATGATTTTGACTTTTGAAATTTGTATGTTATCTTTTATAGATTATTGCCTTTTATTTCAAATGATTTGGCTTTTAAATTCCTTGATTAATTTTAAATATTCCTCCTCTATATGGATTTAGAAGACCAAACATGGATGCTAAAGATGAATTTCATTTAAAAATTTGGCACAAGGTTGCTAAGAGCGAGAACTTCAAAGAGCATGGGGTCTAAGAGTCTTGAAAATCCAAGTAAAATTAAAGTGCTATCTTGACTTTGAC
Source organism: Torreya grandis (assembly GCA_037957365.1). Classification (NCBI taxonomy): domain Eukaryota; kingdom Viridiplantae; phylum Streptophyta; class Pinopsida; order Cupressales; family Taxaceae; genus Torreya; species Torreya grandis. Next base: position 1,178,119 of record JARHVA010004980.1, read on the forward strand.
CTTGTTTTATTTAAAGCAGAGGTGAAAAAAGGTGAAATCAAGAGGAATGACACATGGAATAATTTGAATTACTTCAAATTTCAAAAAAATGTGACATACGGTAAAAAGGGATACAATTATAGTAAAGGTGTGATTCTTTATTATAATAATGAGGGAAATGGAGGAAAACATGCTAACATAGATTATTATGCAAATTCCATCTAGCAAAAGAATCAAAAGCTAAAGTAGAGGACAAAAGTCACAAAGAACATGAAAATATGGTAATTTTATGAGGAGAGTCGGGTCCTATCCTCGGTCTTACAAAGCAACTAATAAAATAAAAACCCATGGGGGTGCCAAAACAAAATTGGAAAATAAAAGGGAAGATAAATCAAAATTTAAAAGAAAATGGTAATTTTGTGAGGAGATTCGGGTCCTATCTATGGTCTTACAAAGAAACTCACAAAATAAAAACATAAGGGGGTGCTAAAATAACATTAGCAAGCATAAGGAATAATAATGTAAAAAAAATGGAAGCAATGGTGGTTTTGTGAGGAGTGTTGGGTCCTATCTATGGTCTTACAAAGCAACTCACAAAATAAAAACCTAAGGGGTGTCAAATCAAAATTGATAAATAGAATCAAAATGAAATATGCAAGAAAAAAAATAAGACTATATACATTAAGAAACCCAAAAGACCAAAAGGGAGGACTAAAGGTTTGCGACCAAAAAGGGAACTTCTATAGAGGGAGAGACCCATGCTTGAGGAACCTTAAAAAAGTATCAAAAAGATAGGGAGAAAGCATGAGAAGAATTTTATGTACCCTATGTTAATGGCTATATCAATGATCAACACATGGGAGAGACAAGCTTATGTCTCAAAAGGTTTCTTGAAGTTGAATTAGTTTGGTAGCATGTAATGGAGAATAAGAGTGAGCATCACAAGATGCCCCAAAGGGTAAGTGGATGTAGGTATGGGCATTACAAGATGACCTATAGTATAAAATTATATGTGGGTGGGCATCAGAAGATTCCCAAACGGCTAAATAAATGTGTGGATGGGTATTTCAAGATGCCCCAATAGCTAAAAAGAGGAAGAAAAGATATGAGAGCATAAGAAGAAAAGAGAACCCCATAGAGTGTTTAAATGGATTCAGGCTATCCAAGTAGTTTCTAATGGGGGATATGATGATTGAGTATAAAAATAAAATAATGTTAAATAATAAGAATAATAAATAGAGATATAGAACTAAATCAGGTAGATATAGAACTAAGTCAGATATACAAAGAATGTAGAAACTAAATTGGAAAGTAAAAAATGCATAAAATAGTACTGGGTCAACTTGGTCAACCTAGCATAGAAAACAAGGCCTGTAGACTATACAGGGTTGACTAGGGCAACCTATTATAGTGTACAGAGGTCATAAAAAGCACTAGGTCAACCAGGTTGACATAGTACAATAGATAGGTTCCTTATTTTGCCTATATCTTTAGTTTTAATCATCCATTTTGCAAACCATAAAATGCATTGGATTCATGATGACATAGGGAATGAAAATAAGGAATAAATAAGTGATAAAAATTATGATAGAATAATGAAATGGGTGAAAGGAATCTTGCTAAAACTAACAAGAAAAGAGACAAAAATGGAAATGTGAAGATAATCTAACCAATAGTGGGATAGGATTTACATCGGGTTCACCAAAATGTATGTAATTGAAATTACATGATGTGCATGAATCAATATTGGATCAGATAAGATAGATCAAACCTACACTTCTAATTGGGTATACACTTGTCAAGCGAGAGCATGACTAATATGGGGATCTGCTAGACCTGATTAGGGATCACTTGTATCATTTATCACAACATAGCATGATAGGAAGTGTTCCTAAGCCTATAGTCTAACACAATTACATGAAAAACCTAAAATATTCCTATGATATAAACATTCACTTATTGTAATAAACAAGAAAGTAAAGTAATCTAATAATAAGAAAAGTAAACTAATCTAGTGCACACCAAAGCTTGTGGAACAAAGTGAGGGGTTAGAAGTAAAGCAATCAAATATGTATAGGGAACTTCAAATGAAGTATGAGTAACACCTTAATATATATAAAATAAAGATAAATATTATTTGAGCTAACACTTATGCTAATTCTATCTATTAAAGAGAGGAAATACAAATCTAGAATATACTTACCCCTAAATGTGAACCCATCATGACTCAATCTCTCCCTTGGCCAATGGGTATTCAAAAAGGTTTTTGTGGTTTTTAAGTATCACTTTGTTAGGCTAAATCATCCAAGACCTATCCATAAGACTAATATTCTCCAAATAAGAAACCTAAGCTAAGACTCCTCAAGTAGAATGGTGGAAGAGCAAATTATGAAGAAGCGTGAACGAATAATAACCATTGATCACATATTATTAAAATGACTGAAATGATATCGTATATATATGAGTATCTAATCTTTAAATCATCTATAAATGTTGATTTTTCTATGTCGATCAAGTCAACCTAGTAAATTATAGGGCTGATGCCAAAAGTCTATTTTAGGTCAGTCGGATGGATAGGAAACCAAAAGAGCAAAAGTGACCTAGATTGTGCTAGGTCGACCAGGTTGACCTAGCTTACTGAATAGGTAAAAAGGGGTAATAAGAAAGGAAAAGAGGGATGAATAGATTAAAATATTAGAAAACTATGTAAGGGAGGATAAATAGCCTAGGGGAAGGTTTTAGGAGCTGAATGGATTGGTAAAAGTGTGGCAATAAGGGACAATAATCCTACAAAACACCAAAGGTTTTCCCACCCCTTTCTCAGTGTATCCCTTAGGTCATGCACTTAGACATATTGAGTCTCATTAGGTTCCTACAAGATGTAAAGCATCAGTATGTAAAAAAGTTGAAAATATTATTTGTATACAGTCTCCTCTAAGGCACAATGTATTTTGATTTTTTTGACACAAAATTATCAACATTAACCAAGTAATATGATAATATATCTTGACTTTGTTCCACATATTGAGAATTTTAAGGAGGATAGGGATCCTTCTCATAAACTACACCATCGCCATATGGATCTTGAACAAAGTTATCATTTGTGACTACATTATCATAACCTAGATTATACATGAATCCACTACAAGTGTAATGAGACATATCCAAATCAACAACTAACATCTTGTAAAAAAGATCTAAAGTTCTACAAACTCTTAAAATGTGGTATAAATGGTAAATGGTCCAAACTTGGAATGGTTATAAATTTGGTCTAAAATGCAAACTTAGTCTAGGAATGGTCTAAGACTGGGGTTGTTCTCCAAATTTGATTGATGATAAACTTGGTTTAAAACATATTTAAGATCTAATGTCAAATGTCTCACATAAATGGTTAAGTGAAATACAAATCTGAATGCCAAACTTGGTAAAAAGTGCTTCAAACAACTCTAATATAATTCTAAGAATGAAAATTTTGCTAGGTCTTTGTGAACAAGGCACAAAGATAGGCTCAAAACAACTAGGTCTAAGACAAGAGGTAAAATGATAGGTCTTTTGGAAACATGACACAAAATCTAGACTTGAAACACACTAGGTCTAAAAACAAAAGGTAAAATGCTAGGTTTTTATAAACATGATACAAAATCTAGATTTGGAACAAACTAGGATGAAAAAAAGGGTAAAATTCTAGGTCTTTTGGAAATATGGCACAAAAACTAGACTTGGAATAAACTGGGTCAAAAAATGAAAGGTACAATGTTAGGTCTTTTGGAAACACAACACAAAAGCTAAATTTAGAAAAAACTAAGTTGAGGTAAAAAAGGAAAAATAATTAATCTAATAACTTAAAACACTTGGACTCAAACTAGGCATTTAGATTCAAACACAAACTTGACCATTAGTAAAAGGCATTAGACTTTAGACATACACATAAAACTAATTGGAAAAATCAATTTCAAGTAGGCAAAAATAAAGATGAGGAGTAAAACATTCAAGCCCAAGTAATAAGCAAGATTCAAATGCAAACTAATTATGAATAAGGTTGTACTTGGAAAGAGAGTTTTGACCTTGCTTCTAAGCAACAAAATAGACACAAGGCATACAAAAAAGAGACCACTTCTAAAATTTAGGCACAAAATATCTTCAAATCAAGCAAGGAATTAATCCAAGTTTCACAACCCAAAAGTGAGAGATGAATTTCTAAGCCAAAATTAAGTGAGGCATAATCATAAACCAATCAACATTTGAATTTGAAATTTACAAGACCAATTTTGAACTTAGTTTTAAAAGACTTGGTTTCTCAAAGACAATAATCTACACCAAATTAGAGGGCATAATGATATTAGGCATAGACCAAAAGGCACATGTGCTTTTGAACTTGACTTGGACACAAGGCAAAAGTCTTTGAAATAATATGAGTCATGTAATAATGCTTATCTTGCTCAGAAGGTATGATAAAATGGTTTATTTTAAAAACTCTAAGGTAAATACTTGGAATGAAATAGGCAACATAAAGATTTCCTTTTCAAATAAGTGACACACACACATAAATATTTGTAAAATGACTAAGGAAAAATGTGGTGTCAAATGGATGGCATAACACCTCTTTAGGCAAAAAGTGGGTATATAAAAATTACTTGACTTGGATGTGGTTTGGACATGTGTTTGACAAAAAAATATAGTTTTGAATCAAAATAACACAAGTAAAAAAGAAAAGACATAATAACACCTAAGTGTATCATCTTAGCTTAAAAATTGATAAGGTGGATTTATATTGTCAAATTCCATATATATACTCCTTGAGAGGAAATAATTTGTTAATCCAAAAATTTAGATGCACATGAAAATTAGGGTTTTAAGCCCCCTCTTCTCTCAAGAGTTCATATGATGACATAGAACTTTGCACTAATCGCCCTGCATTGACAATATTTCCATGGTAAGTGGGGTTTTTCTAAAACTATAAGTTTCACACATTTTAGATGGTCCCGAGTGTGGTTAACACTAGAGATGTAATCACATTAATTGAGTTCATACCAGATAACTTACTATATAATGGTATATTCCTTTTCATAGTAACTCCATCTGTGTACTTCTTAGTGGAGTCCCCTGGTTATCCAGACCTGACTCAATTTTTTGTTATGATCGAAGAGGATAATCATTTATCCCCTTAGAAATCATAGTACCCCTGCCCTGATTTATATACCCCAACATGGAGTGGGATTGAAATAATGTCAAGAGATGAATTCTTGAGTTAAAGCTTCCCTAAAAAACTTATGGGGAGGTGATGAATTTCCACCCATAATCCAAGATGCAATAAAGTAAAGATAAGAGGAATTTAATGTTATTTTAGGGTCACCCAAGTCATTCATATCTTGGGGAGTTCCTTAGTGGCATTCTCTTTATGCTTGGACTAAGTGACAAAAGGCAAATAATAAAACACTTTTGGTCACCTGAGTTCCTTAAAGGTGGTGGGGGGAGATCATATACGCTAAGTCTATTTTACAAAAACACATAATAAATAAACAAAACAATACATAAGAAAGTTCTTAATATCACTTAATCTAAGTTTGTGTTCATTTTAAAAACCCAAGCAAAATGTTTTGTGAAATTTAGCCCCTTGGCTTTGTTTGAGTTGTGAAATTTGAAAAATGAAATAACAAAGTAACTAAAATGATTTTTAAGCACCAAATGTAGATGTAATTTGAAGATTTAAAGTGCTAAAAATGTTCTTTCCTTGGCCTTTGGGTCCTATAAAAAGTGTCAGTGGGTTTACTTGTTGCTTAGCAAAAGTGATATTCTTGTAAATTAGCTCAAAAAAGCACAAAATCACCTTTTTGGAATGATTTCATAGTTATGTAGTAAACTACAAACTATGAAATTGTTATATTATAAAAAACACATTCAAAATTGAATGCTTAAAACTCATAGTGGGTGATTTCATAGTTTTTGATCAATTTTGCCACCCAGTTTGACAATTTCGCTCCTTCGGCTAACAAATTTGTAGTTTATACAAACAATGTTGCACTTCAAGTAGAAATTTCATAGTTTAGGTGGAAATTTCATGATTTTGGGAAACCTACAAAAAAACATAGAAAACTAGGATGATTTCATTATTTTATAGCAATTTTGTAGTTAGTAAAAATAATTTTGTCACTCCACAAGATGAATTTGTAGCTAGGTAGAATGAGTTTACAGCCTCAAAATGTAATTTTGATCCCCTAAATAATGATTTTATTACCTAAGAATATGATTTCATTATTGAAAACAATGAATTTACTACTGAAATTGACAAATTCACATATATGAACCAATTTCACAATTAGTAAAAAAAGCAAAGAAAAAGGCCCTTTTCCTGTAGAACGATTTCATTATTTGCTAGATGATTTTATAGTTTCTGACCTCAATTCACAATTTCATAGGGACAAGGCTAAATTAGATCAATTTTTCAAGACAAATTCACATATTTGGCTAATGATTTGCATTTATGCAGTCACAAATTCATGAATACGCAGTCACAAGGAAAAAATGGAAAAGTTAGCAAGAAATCAAGAATTTAAACTCTATAATGAAATCTTCTTGGCTCCAAAAGGATCCTAAGATACTATATTCATGATTTTTGGGTGTGTGTCCCATTGGGCATGCCATTATGTAGTATAGGATTATGAAGAGGATCGTTAGTCTCTTGTTAGTGAATAAAAATTCAAACCAAACAACTTCAATACAAACTAACAATTCTTTCCTAAGTACTTAGGTGAGCATAAATAACAAGAAAAAAATTTAAGACACAACTAAATGAATAAAATATAAAATCCCTTTGAACTTACTTGTAGCTCCAAATCTGTTTGTTGAGTTGGCTTGCTCGACTATGTGCTTAAGAAATCTTTGTCTTTGAAGCTCCATTACTCCACCTGTCCTTGGCTCCTTGGTAATGTTGATTGGCTTTGGTTTGGATTGGATTATAAAATTGGCATGGTAACACTACAATGGAGCTTATTTGAGGTATTTTGGCATAATAACATTGTACATAAAAATCTCAAGTATCAATGGGTGAGGCCTTCTATTTATAACCTCCAAAGTTAACTCTCACCCAAGTGTAGTTAGATTAGAACTAACCATGGTTGAGTTTAAAATAACCATAGGTGAATTAAAGATACCCCTAGTTGACTTAAGGAGGGGATATGTAATTGATATTTGGGATAGAGATCCCATTTATTACGCATAGCTCTCCATTTCTACATTTAAGGCATTTTAGGGAGATATTTTAATTCCTTGACTTTGAGGATGATGATGTCATCATGACCTCATAATTATTGAAAGTTCCTTTTTGAAAAATTTATTTTCACTAATTTCACATGAAAAATTCACTTAATCATTTAATTTGGTTTGATTAATTGATTAATTCTAGTTAGCATTTTAGCACTTTAGGAATTGCTTAAGTGCCCACTTAATGGGTCCAAAGACCAAACTACCAATTGTTAGGTTGCAAGGTGAATGGAGATGAATCCATGAGAGGTTACTATTTCATATAAGATAATACCATAAATAGGTATGACTCAACATGATTCTAAGAACTAATGTGTAATGTGTGGATGAAATTTGGATTTTCAATGATTCATAAGCTTAATTTGCACTCTTTAATAGAAATCAATCTAAAGCTCAGTTGGAAGTTGCTTATGGCTAGAATGGGGGGTCTAAACTAAGTAATTCACTTATTTGTCATATATATATATATAGCATTGTTGTATTTTCCATATTTATACTATCTTATCATAATAAATTTAGTCTATGCATATATATGAGGTTAACGTCTAATTGGCTTGTTATAGATATCATTATCACCCTTGTGACATTTCATTCTATATACCCCTTTAACATCTAGATAACCTTAATCTAAATCATTTTAGGGTTAAAAAAGAACTAATCATATAAAGGATTGAATTTATGCATTGATTGGAAGGGGAGGTCATATATCCATTACATATAATAATCTTTAAGACTCCTTGGAAATAACTTGGTCAAAAACTTATCATTGGATAATGTAGACACCTAAATTCTACCACATTTAGTCTTGTAATTAACTTAGCTTAATATTGACACACTAACCCAAATTTTAATATTATATTAACATCATTTCTCTTTATTTTTTGAATAATTAATTAAGTCACCATATATTTTCCATATTTCCCTCAACCAAGTGTTGAGTCACCCAACCATCTCCTTAACTTCCTCAACCTATTGTTGAGTCGTCATTGAACATTTAAATCACCTTGGTGAGTCATAAAACTACCTTGACTCATTCATCAAAAAATTTCAAGTACCAACTAACTTTCCCTTTTTCCCTCACACACATGAGGAATTGGTCTCTTCCACTTGGATTGACTTAAATCCAACCATCCAAAATTAGCATTATCCAATAAATTCAAATTCATCCCAACCATCCATTTTATTACTTAAAAGCCTATAAATGGATGTTTCATCCTCCATTTTCATAATCCACCTTCAAGCTATCGAAGTCCTATCATTTTCATCCTACACATCCATTAAGAAATCAAGTTTATGCACCAATATGCTACCCAATTTTCATTTGTTTGGAGGAGTGAATTGAGCACCCACATTTTAAGAATCAAGAACAAACTGAAGTCATAATGGAGAAGGTGATGATATACTTGTATGGTTTTTTAAGTATTCTTGTAATTTGATTTATTTTGTTATATTAGCTCAATATAAGGTTTTAGTTTTTATTTAGAATAAGAATTTGTTCATTTGTTTTCCTATTTTACTCGACTCTAAATCTTAGCTATCATATTCTAGCATACCTAGTGGGACCTTTCCCACATCTTGTTCATCATAATTACATTCTTTAGGATTTTTTAGTTGTTTATGATTTCTTTCAAGGTACATTGATATTTAATAATCATCTTGAAAGTTTTTGTAATAGTTTTCAGGTGACTTTTTGGAGTTTTCTATGGATATATGTGTTCTTACGTAATGACAATTTTATTCTATGAAATGATGGTTTTGCAAAACATTTTAGTGGGTTTATAGAATATTTTGACAATTTTGTTCTTAGTTATTTTTGGGTTTTCTTTAACTATTTCCAACTTTATATTTGGATTTTTTGGCCTTGTGATGTTTTTTATTCATCACATTTTTATTTATGTGTTTCTCTATTATCTATTTTTTGGGTTTATATAATGGTAGTTTTGTAACATTTATCAGAGGTTTTGTCCTATGTAGTAGTGGTTTGTCTTATAGAAAGTTTCTCAAATTACAAAGTGTATTTTACAATAAGGTTAAAACCCTATTTATAATGTGGATGAAGGGAGGTGACCATTGTAACCAATAGGTCCAACCATCCCAAGAATCATTTAATTTAATCGGTAAATAGTAAACCACAATATTTTATTATTCATTTAAACAAATTTTTCACCTTGTGTTAATAAATAATAAATATTATTATTTAATTATGCATCAAATTATGTTAAGGATCTAAAATATCCCATTTAAACATTAAATTTTATAACAACATATACTTAAACACGATCCTATTATATGTTTTTTTACAACATGATTGATACAGATATAGCTTGGTTATCTTTTCTTTTTGAGATAAGGTGACTATCAGGTAGCATTATTCTCACCTTAAAATGGGGGAATATTTATGGGGTCATGTCATATAGACATGATTCCATAAACATATAGTTGGCATAATTGGTAGGATTTGATACATTTACATGATTTAGATTTACATTTGGGTCAGAATATTATGCACTTAGCACTGATTTTCACATATTTGGTATAGAGTTTTTCATATTTATGACATATATTATACATAATTTACAAATTAAAGGTTACATTTTGATAGATAATTTTGCTTGAGACACATTATATGTCATATTCCATGCAAATACACTAAATCACATTTACATATTGAGATTATATACACATTTATGTACCGACCTTACCAAGATGCATCATTTTAACCTTTATCTATCTATAGTAATTGGCCCCCTTGAGTAGTTTGATTAAAATTAAATGACCTAAATGTCCTTGGAATTACTACCCTTTTTAGGTTGATATGGTTATGCCATTTAACCTAGGCTAGATTTTATGTAAGTTTGATTTGTGCAATTGAGATTCAGTGATCTCAATGGCCTTAGCATAACTTTCCCTTTTGCACCATATTGGGGCATGAACCCCCTCCAATTATCCTCTTCACATCTCCAAGGTTTAGTTATTAACCTATCTTTAATGCTTCAGTAAGGAAGCATCATTACCAAATCAAGCTACCAAGAGCGAATATGGTTGCATCGACACATAGGTGTACTCCTTCCTTGCTCTCTTTTATTTAAAGCATTTTAATTATTTCAATTTTAATGTTATATGAACTAATTACATTATAACATTCTCTTGGTTATAGATAATATGCAAAAAAAAAATCAAATGGGGATCAAGTTAATTCAAGGTGTGTTATACACATCACAATACACATTTCTTATCTTTTAAATTAGTAATTTCATTATTATGCATTACTAGATTAAAGGGGGGAATGTGGATGTTAAATCTAGATTTTATATAATAAACTAGTCTTGTACACTTGGAAAATATCACCCATGGCTCAACCCTTTAGTTTAGGACCTTTTTGTTATCGAAAGGCTCATATTCACCATATCACTATGCTAAATACTTATCTTATAGTCTGACCCTAATATTTTGGTTACTCAAATCACTTGTAGCCCATAGTATGCTTAAAACCTGATATATATCTTACATTGATAGTTATATCTCTTTAGTAACTTTCTATTCTTTAGGACACTATTGTCTAGATTAGGACACTAGCATCGATACTAGTGTCCTAGTTCTGATGCTATTGTTTTCACCTTAAAACACTCAAATTTTTAAACTTTTTGACATGTATGGGTCAATGTATTTTTCATAATTAACCCTCCCATGAAATAATTTCAAAAGGTCTAGTATAAATAAAAAATAAAGCCCACTCATTATGGTCATCTAGCAATTACCAAGCAAACACCTATCAATCTCACTTAATCATTCACACAGCTAAGTTAGACTACCCTATTCTTTCTTATTTATAAATTAATTATAGGAACAATCATCTTATAGATCTAAATATTCAAAAAGAAGGCCATAAGCTTGTATTTTCAATTTATAAGCTAGATCACTACTGCACTTTCATATATAATATTTCATAATTGTTCACACACAAACCCATTATTTAACCCTAAAATATAGATATGGGGAATATAGGGTTAAAGGAATAGAGATAGCCTAGGGTATAAGGATGGTAGACTATATCTAAAGTAGGCTAATTAATTATAACACTTATAACATAGACTAAATTTATTATGCTGAGATGTTAACAATAGAAAATACAATTATGTTAGATATTGCAATCATAATGAAAATAAGATACTAAATTAGTTTTGATGCTGACATAGATTTGGATCTCAAACAAGAATAAATTAGACTAGATATGGATTCTAGATCAGTCACCCAATTCTGTAAATTGAACCTTTGTAGTTGTAGTCACTTACATCAACCTAGGATAGTTGTGTCAATGATACTATTTGATTTAGATGCAAGTGTCTAGAATGGAATACCTATTGAAACTAGATGTGACCACCTAGATGCTATTGGGTTTTGTGTCACCTTTGTCTTAGTGTATTTACATTTGGGTCATGGACTATCTATCCTTATCAAATAGAAAAACCTTAGTTCTTCATCTTCATAGTGGCTAATGGAAAAATGGGTTAGTGGGTGCATAGTGTCAAACTGCCCCAAAGACCCCTCTATCAATGAGAATTTCTTACATAGCCAATACTCTGAAGTAGGCCTCAGACTTATGTATTTATCCCTTATGTATTGGCTTATGTGTGAATCATGTAATGTGTGATAATTAAGTACAATAGTGACTAACTTATAACTTGTAAAATATGGCTCATGTGGTGATCCTTCAATAATTTAGACCATTAGATATGTTGTCACTATTATTGATAGGGAAATTAGAGAAAATAGGGAATACTTTCTCAATTGAGTGATTGATTAGTGTTTGATGGTCTATGTTAAGTTTGTGTTAGGTTAGGAATGAATGAGTATTGATCTTGTATTTATACCAATCCCTTTGGATAATATCTCACATTAAATTAATTAAGCTAAACATAGGAATATAGGTTAATTATAAATTAGATGACTTTAGGGCAATGGAAACTTGTGTTAGATAGGACACTTGCATCGATGTAGGTGTATGACTAGGATACAAGTGTTCAAGCAATTGTAAAATAGGTGCAAGTATAAAAATTGAAGAGATGGAAGATAAGCAGGTTTATAACATTCTAGGAAATATAAAATGTATGAGCCATCATAATAATGTTAGTTGAACTAAGAGATAAGTAATTAAGTATATAAAGATAGTGTATGCAAGCCTTTTAGTAGCAGGAAATGTCTAGAAGTTAAAGGTACATCCATGATATGTATTTTCCAAGTGTACAAGATTGAAGTGTTATATAATTCAAAAATAGTGTCTACACCCACATAAGGGGGAGAACTATATCATTCTAAGGCCCTCTTCAGAGTATTGGCTATGTAGGCAGCACTCAATGATAGAGGGGTATTTAAGGTTATCTCAAATTCACTTGACCCCACTAATCCCTATTTTACAAGGTGGTGTGCCCTAATTGGATGACCTAGGGTTTTGAGATAAACACTAATATCTAGAACTTATGTGTACAATCCAAATAGACAGTCTAAAAGGCAATAGTGAACCCTAATAGGTGTATCTAGAATTTTTATAAAAGGACATGTATTTTATATAGGATAAAAGCATTGGTTTTGATATGGAAACATCAATGCTAGTGTCCCTATTTTAATGGTAGTGTCTAGGTTGATAGAGAGTTGATTTCTAGAATTTGATGAATCATAACTAAGAATCATTTTAATTGTTTATGCACTTACATTTCTCAGATCTACCTGTGCATCATTCAATAAGATAATTATTATTCTTTCTTTTTATTTAAGCATTAAATTATTTTTTGCAATTGTACTTTATATAATTAGCATATTCTCATTATTCAGTATTAGATCATAATATATTATGAATCTAAATTTTTTAATTAGCTTGCTTCTAGAATATTTTATTCCTTAGTTGATTAGGCTATTTTCCTTAACCCTAATTTTTGAAAAGGGTTAAATAAGAGCATCTTACTAAAATAAAGAGAAACCCCATGTAACATATGTCATACTTAAACCTTATATTAAATAAGGCTTGGAATAGAAATATATTTTGATTTTTTCCCTTCATTGCGTATGGATTACTTATACTATCTAATAACTTTGGATTTTGATATCATATTAATCATACAGGATCTAAGTGGGAGAACACAACTAGAAGCATATGATTTTTTTGTCATTGATAAGGTAAAATTTATACAGGCTAGTGTTTAGGCTCATATACCTATAGCTCCTTTGTATGATTAATTTTATAATATTCCCCATAATCCCCAAATATCTACCATACAAATCCTAATCCTACCCCACCATCCCAATATCAGTCCATGAATGAGAGAAGAATCTTGTTGACAAAAAAAATTGATGAGTTATTGGCTTTAAAAAGTTAATTTTCCATCCAAAAATCTTAAGAACAAATGGATATCCCAAGTGCTCTAATTTATTATCCCCATCCACAAAAATTTTATTAATTCCATAAACCTTGCCAAGAATAAATAGATGCTTCCAATAGTTTCAAAAAATGTGCTCTCAATTTTCCAATAATTTACAATGTTGAGGGTGAGAAAATATTTTTAAATAAATATAAATTTTCCCACTATGATGAATTAGAAGGGGAAAATGAGAAAGTAAATGATGAGAGGCCTATTGAAAGGATGGACCATGCCCAAAACATTAGGAGTCTAGAATAAGAAGAGAATTTAAATGAGTTATTTATTACATAATAGACTGTTGGGGGATCAATCCAACAATAGATTACAACTATGATAGCAATAAACGTGGAATTAAACCAGATTGACAAGTAATTAGAATGATAATATCAAGAACAAGAGATACAAGAAAACACCCTGAAAACTTGTATTAACAAAACTCTTTACAAAGGAATACAATTGAAGAAAGCTTCTTTCTTCCACACCTCTCCTAGATGTATAGATCTCTCAATAGATCTCAATTCCTCAAGAGCTCTCTCTCAAGAACAATCAACTCCAACAAGCCTGGATTGATTCAATTATGTACTGTTCTTCACACACAATGAATTCCAATAATTCACTACAAAATTACTTACTAAGCTAAGAAGATCTAATTCTACATATAGAATTAGGAGACTTGAGCATGTACAACCAACAAGCAGTTAAGCCTCTTGAACAAGGGCTCCAAAAATAGTAATGCTAACAATAGAGACACGTGCTTGAGTTCACAACTCAAACTTATCATGCAAACACTCGCTTCTGTCCACGAAAATAGCTTTCTGGACACGCAGGTAACCGACGTCGGTTCCTGCTGCTTGTCTGTGACCGCCGTCGGCCGACCCTTCTGCCGACGTCGGCGTCTCTCCAACTGCCTGTGACCGACATCGGTCGCTCCTGACCGACGCCGGTGTCTGTGTAGACCCGAACCTGATTTGTATGCTCCTTGGTGAAGCTTTTAGCTCCACACCCTAACATAGACTAATGATGATGAAGAGTATTTGACACCTCTTAAATAACTTAGATGGCAGAAGATCATCCTAAAAAACTCTTAGAGCTTGAGCAAGAAACAAAATCAATAAAGAAAATAAAGAAAGAGATGACTTAGGAACTAAATGTGCTCTTAAAGATTCATCCTCAACATATGTTTCTTCTTTTCTTGGTGAGTTCAATCTCTCTAATTTATCTAAAGAGAGGTTTGAAGAGGGTAATAGTTATGTAAAACTAGTAGGTTCTAAAAAACTCTTAGAGCTTGAGAAAGAAACAAAATCAATAAAGAAAATAAAGAAAGAGATGACTTAGGAACTAAATGTGATCTTAAAGATTCATCCTCAATATATGTTTCTTCTTTTCTTGGTGAGTTCAATATCTCTGATTTTTCTAAAGATAGGTTTGAAGAGGGTAATAGTTATGTAAAACTAGTAGGGAACCTCAAAGATAACTTGAAATCAGACTTAATTTATAAATTTGAGCAAGGGTATATTATTCTTGAAGGTGAGGAGAGTCTTCTCCTTTTTGAAGATGAGAACTCTCATAAAAATGAGGATGAATCTAAATCTCCCAATAAAGAGATGTATTTTTCATCTATTTTTTATAAGATCTATGTTCTCCTCCCTACTGAAGAATGTGTTCTCTTTCTTTATGAATATCAATAAAAAAAATTGGATGTCATCTCTATGTGTAAAATAGAGGATCCTAATTTTTGAAAATAATACATGATTTTTGTGTGAAGAATGGGTTCCTAGTAATACTTTAGGTGCTCCTAAGATATATAGAGCATTATGAGCCAAAGTTTGACTTTGCCAAGATCACTAAGAAAACACAATAACACAGAGATAAATCCTTCAATGATCATGATCCAACATATACATTTATCTCAAAATATGAATAATAACCTTAATTTATAGAACAAAGGAGGGCAAAAAGGTATAAATGTTTATTGTTTTTTATTTTGCACTTCTTATGGCTAGCTGCTAGAGTTTCAAAAATTAATTTCATTGTAGCTTTTGATTAAAAGGAGAATTTATTTTTCCATTCCCTTGAATGGGATTATTCAAATAAATCTTAGTATGTCATTAGTTTAGTATTTTCTTTTATCTCATAAGGTGCTCAACACCACATGCATTAGATTTTAGATCTTGTGTTTTCATTTTTTTTGTTTTTCTAGGCACATTCAAGCAAGATTTTTAGATGTGAAAAGATATGTAAAGATGTTGAAATAATTTAATTTTAGGTATATCCCTTATTTTATTTCTATTTCAATAAGAATGGGTGAGTTTTAGACTTTTGGAAGTAAAAATAGAAAATAAATTGTCACTTGCAGGTTACATTTTTGTGAATAAAAATGATTCATCTTTCCCATCCTACCCTTGGTCTTATTTACATATAATGATAGGATTTGTTTTAAAATAATGTCATTAATGTCATTTTCTAGAAACTCCTCCAGCTGTTAGGTTGAAAGCTGGATCTCTCCCACCATCAAATTTTAAATCAAATAAAGTAATGATATTGTCTAATAAATATATAGTGGATCCCATGTTTTATTTAATATCATGATTTTTCAAAGAAAAAAAATGACTATTGAAAAGAGAGTATTTACTTTAACGTGAGGTGAGCTAAAGAGAAAGTCAAATATCCATCCTACCATTGATTTGGTTTAAGATCTAATAGTATGAGCTATTTTAAAAAGATAAGGATCACCTCATCAACTTAAATCCCCTCCATTTGTCAGTGTAAAGATAATTCAAGATATTCATAAAATCTATAGCATTAATAAAGGAGATTTTATTAAAATCTAAAATTTCCCTAGTAAATTCATGGGCCATGAGTTGAAATTGAAGGGATACATGGTAGTTAGGATTTATTTAAGGAGAAAAAATCTGATTTCATTTGCTAAAAGCTCCTCCTATCATATAAAAGGATCCTCTCTTATCATTGGATCTTCATTCAAAGGCTTAAAGTATAAAGGTTTGAAGGAAGGGTCCCATTCATTGAAGAATAAAATTCAAAGATATTAAAGATATATACATCCATCAATTTGCATTAGATCTAGTGATAGGATTAATTTTAGGGAGCTTGAGTTGATGCCACATCTTAAAATCCATTAGATCTATTTTATAAAAAAATCCTTCCACCATCCAATTATAAAATAAGCATGCAGTTATAAATAAATTACCAATCATCTTTTAGCTTATAAAATACATGAATTATCAATGGCCACACATGAAAAAATACAAGGAAATATAAATCATGAGCTGCAAACAAATTTTTTAGATAGAAATGGCATTGAAATGTTTAAACATGCATCATTTGTTGGGGTCAACTAAGAGGTTAAAAAATAGTTAATAATTTAGTTTTTCATGGTATTTTGATGGCCAAATAAATTTATACCCCCGTATCTCATGAGGGCTCTATTCCTCAACCCCACTATGGGAAATTTCCCCTAGAACCTCAATTTTGAGTTTCAGAGAAAAAAATGGTGGAGAAACAATGTAAACATAGAGTTTTATTTTTTAACTCATATGCCTAATGGATGGAAATACTTCTAGTTTCGATACTTAATAAGAAATATTCCCCTAAGAGCTACCAAAATATTAGAAAAAATTGTTTTAGGCTCCATTTATTTCTCAAGCTTTATTTTCCTAGTGTAAATATTTATCTTCAGATGTTAAAGCTTTATTTAGTTCTCTAAGGGTAAAAGAGATTTATTAATATTTTTTACTGGTAAATGATTTTGATTAGAGCTATGAACTAGATTCATTTTTAAAATATAAAATATATTATATGATGTTAGAGTTACCATAAGGGTAACCATCAAAATTACCAAAATTTCTTAAAATCTTACAAAATAATTCAACTAAAACATAATGCTACCCAAAACTAGTCTCTACCATCATTTCATTAAATATGTACATATTCCTAAGAATCTAGACCTATAATATTTCCATTTCTAGTTTTATAATTATTGAAATTGGGTTTCCAAATTTCTATTATTGGTTTTTTACCAATGGGATATCAGATTCCAATATTTTTATTATTGGTTTTAATTACCATTTCTAGTTTTATAATTATTGAAACTGGATTTCCATATTTCTATTATTGGTTTTTTACCAATGGCATATTGGATTCCACTGTTATTATTATTGGTTTTAATTAGTGTGACATTGAATTCCAATATAGCTATTATTGGATTCTAAATTCTATTGTGGAATGAAATTCCAATTATATATTAAATGATTTCTCACCTTTAAATTCATATTTAGGGGAAATGGGCCAATAGTTGAGCATGGTCCAATAGTTAAAATGGGTATTGATAATTTATATAATGTGACCCCATATTGTTGTCACACTATTGCCTATTTATAGTTATATTTATTGCAATGTTTAATACTTATCCAAAATTTATCATATATTAACCAATCACATCATGGCATGGAAGATTTAAAAATATCAGTACAACATTGTAAAACACACTTACTATCACCATGTACAAGTATTGGATAATATTTTTCATTGACCATGTGCCTAATGTAAAGCATACTTATCAATATTCTTAATAGTCTTATGCATAATCGACAAGCATCCATTCTACACTAGATAATAACATAGGACTTTATTGCTCATATTATCAATTTAGAGATCATTATTATTATTTCAATGTGTATAATGGGCATGTGTCCATTCTACCCAAGATGATAATATATGACTCTGTTACTCATACTATTCCTATAAACTCTTGTAGAATGGGCATGTTCTTGTAAAACCAATGATGGTTGCCACATACATTAATAAAAATTTCAAAATTTCACACTCTATATACTAGTATATTCATAGAAATAATTAATCACTTTGCAGCTATACTGATGTGCTTTAAATGGTTTAGCTAATATATATTTATTAATTAATAATGTGTATAAAAGCCATTAATGTGAAGGAGAGATAACTAGCTTTTATAATTTGTTTGATCCATGTTTTAATAGGCATTAAACAATTCGGCTATAATATTATGGGAGAGTTGTCATGGTCATGTCATGGAGGTGCCCTGGAGAGTGGATGAATTACCTTGTTAGTCGAAGTGATAATGATAAAGTGTGCAATGTGCTTATCCTAGTGTGGTTGAAGTTGGCGTGGTTGATCTTCAGATTTTGACTACTTAGAGATGATTAGGGATGAGTATGAAGTATTGAGCATGTGAAAAGGGTCATATCATAGGTTCATGTTAGTTTGAGTGCTTGTATACATAAGTGTAATTCATCTGTTAGTCCATTGTTTTCATCTAGACATTTTGGTTCTAGTGGTAGAAAATCTGAATAGGCAGCTTGATGATGTCACCATTACCACATGTGGATGAGTCCAAGGGAGTTTGTCATATGGCTATGATCACATTAGTCTCTAGTTATTATGTGTTATGATTTATGTCATGCATCAAAGCATGATCAAAGATATGAGGGTGCAAATTTGGCTTCTATATGTTCACTAAGTTCCAACACTTAGACGAATTTGCAAAGGGTTCAAGTAGAGTCGAGTAGGCATATTGATGATGTTATATATCACACGTGTGGAAGTTTTAGAAGGATTTTATCATATGGGTATATTTATTTTTTTCTTAGTTTGTGTTAAATTACAGATCATGCGATGATGCGTGTCAGAAGATATGGATGTGCAAAGTTGGGCTCCCAAGCATTTTGGTAGTGTTTTCCATGTTTAAATATAGATGAGTAAGCCTATTGATGAAGCTATGTATTGTACATGTGAAGGTTTCCAAATAAAATGATAATATGGGTTTGTTCATTTTTTATCCTAGTTTGTTTTCACCAAATTTTATGTCATGAAATGAAGTGCATTAAAAGTTATGCATGTTTAAAGTTGGCCTCCTAGGTGATTTTGACATAGTTGGTTTGTGATAGAAGTTTTTGAGAAGGCATTTTTATGGTGACATATATCACTCATGTGAAGGTTACATGAGCTACTTAATATATAGATGGATTTTAATATGTGAATATATCATATGGTCTAAATTGAGATCATGCATCGAAGTGCGGAAAAAGTTATTAAGGTCTAAAGTTGGCCTTCCAAGTAGATTGTAGAGGTCCCCATACTTAGCCAAATTTGCAAAAGATAAGGATCAGGATCTAACAGATCACATTTAATCACATGATTGAGATTAAAGGTATCACAAAATTCAAATTGGTCAAAGTTCTCATTTTTTAACAAAGTAAATGTAAAGGATAAGAGATCAACGGTGAGTGTGAGTTCGTACAGGTGCAGATCAATAGTGTGAGTGAAGTCAAAGCAGTCAAAGTGGTTGATGGTTAGCGAGTTAAAGACTGATGTGCTATAGAGAGAGATAGATGGAGCATGTTCATTCCAAGATTCCAAGAAGTAATGAGATGACGAAAAGTGCTCAATGTTTAATTGTGATTGTTTGAATTTTGCAAAGGGAAAAATTAATTTATAGAATTTGAGCTATATCTTTTCATAGAAATCAAATTTACTATTATTGTAAAAATAAAAGATGTAGAGGACTCCATGGTGCATATAAATAACCTAGTTTAGAGTTTTTAATGTTTTTAAGATAAAGTTATCAAGCTCCAAATTTGACTGTGTTAGACTATGTTTTATAAGTGACTCAAGAAGGATGTTTGAGCTCATTATAATGGTATTTCAATGTCGTATGATGAATTAACTATTTAGGAGTGTTATAGACTCCATGAGGATTCTTTGTATGGTGATTAAAGGTTTGACTAATTGATATTCTATATGAACAATTGCTAAGAAGTTGACTATGTTCATGTATGGTGCTCATGTGTACAAGGTCTTTGTTTGAGAAGATTGTGCATACATAAAAGAGTGTTTTGTTGACTATGATCATTTGAGGATGTATTAGGGGTCATAAAGAGTAGACCTATGTTTTTTGAAGTGGTCTTGTGTTCATTTTTTTATCGATGAAGTGCTAATTGGGTGAATAGGTCTCCATGAGACCTATAAGAGCTATAAGTGCCTAATTGAAAGGTGTAGTTGCTTAAGGGTGACCCATAGTTGTTATGGCTAACCTTCAAGGATGGTATCAAGATGTGTCTTCATATGATATATGTATTAATGGTTAAGTCATGACTAATGTCTAACCAATATGGTAATGATCATGTTTGTTCTATAAATAGTGAAACCAAAGGAGATAGTTTCTAGATTTGAGAGAGAATTGTTGTGTTTTATTTAAAGGGTATTCATTAAATCAAATAAGGGAAGGATAGGTAGTATACCTATTGATATGCTAATGAACAGAGAATTTTGTTGACTATGTGCCAAAATAGTGCTCTTGTAATTTGATGATATGTGAAGAGGTCTGAGTGTGCATATGAGGATAGTTTAAGTGAATAAGGAGAGAGATTGTGGCATGCAAATGTGAGAGGTATGTATGAGATAAAGAGGAATTTTTTGTAAGGGTTACATAATCATAGATCCATCATTAGGTGTTGAAGACATCATTTCTAAGGTAGAATTGTTCATTTCATAAGCCTTGAGTCATAAGGACTTGATCAAGGCTCTAGGTCAGAAGGACTTGATCGAATAGGTGGTCAAAAAGACTTGATCATCTTAGAGGATGGTGCTCCTTGTGGAATAGTTATTTCACTAAAGACCTTAGGTCATAAGGACTTGACCAAGTTACATATTCAGAAGGACTTAACCAGTCTCTTGTTTGTGATCATTTTATAGGATAGTAGTCCACATTCTTATAGGTTTGAGAGTGGGTTTTATTCCCCAAGAGGGTTTCCCATGTAGATCTTGTGTTTAATGTGTGATCTTGCATTATCTTCATTGTTCACTACTATGAATGATATGTATGCTTCATGAATGATTGTATTGATTGCTTAAAGACTTGAAGTGTTTGTAAATTGAATTGGATTGTTTACCACCACTGATTCACCCCCCCCCCCCCCTCAATGGATTGTACCTCTAATAATTGGTATCAGATTAGGTCCTTTGGTAAAGGCTTGAAAACTTGAAGGAGATCCTTAAGGTACAATGGCTATTTAGAATATGCAAGGTGGTTTCTCTAAAAATCAAGCACCAATGTTTAATAGATCCAATTATGCTTTCTAGAGTGTAAGGATGAGGACATACATTATGTCCCTAGGGTTTGATATATGGAAATATATTTTGGATGGTTATGTTGCTCCCACTACTCCATCTAATGTTACAAATAAGAAGTTGTTTGAGAACAATCCTAAGGCAATAAATGCCATCACTTGTGGTCTTACAGATATTGAGTTCACTAAAGTAATCCATTGCACATCTACCAAGGAAATATGCAATAAATTGAAGGATATCTTTGAAGGATATACAAAGGTCAAGTTGGCAAATTTATAGACTCACCAAAGACAATTTGAGAGTCTCAAGATGAAGTAAGAAGATTATGTTACAACTTTTCTATAGAGAGTTGATGAGATTGCAAACATCATCAGAGGTCTTAGAGATAAATTTGAATAAGATATTATAGTTCAAAAGGTATTAAGGTCTATATCCCTCAAGTTTGATCCAAAAGTATCTACTATAGAATAAAGTCATGACCTTACTCGGTTAAAGATAGATCAATTACATGGCACACTTACTGCCTATGAGATGAGAGTTAATGATGATGTACCACCAAAGAAGGAAGCAAAATTTAAGATAGAGATGAAGCCAAAGAAGATGTCCCAAGGTAAGAAACCCAAGGAAGATGGCATTTCTGATATAGATGAAGATGAAGTAATTGCTTTGTTTACAAGGAAATTGAAAATAAGTTTAGGCAAGTATAAGGGTAAGCTACCCTTCAAATTTTTCAATTGTGGAGAGGTAGAACATTATGCTAATAAGTACCCTCATAATTATAAGAAGAATGATGATGAATATTAGGGTGAAGACCAAGATATAAATAAGAAGACATACAGATCTAATAAGAATAAGAAAGGGCTTAGAAAGTATGACAACAAAAAGAATTCCTTCAAGAACAAGAAGAGTCTCTATACTAAAGAAGAAAGTAGCTTATCAAATGAAAGAGAAGATAGTGACTCAGAATATGATCATGAAGATGATGGTCCTATTGAAGATGAAGCCCTCTTCATGGATGAGGAAATAAGTTACTCACATCAAAAGGAGTCTACTTGGATTGATTCAGATAATGATGAGGATGAGGTGTATTATGAAGCTGAATTGATGAATGCCCTTGAAGAACTGAAGATTAAGAAGAAGATGAAATCACAAATCAAGGACTATGAGGAAAGATTGGTTTAAGACTCTATAGAGCATGAAGGTTTAGTCATGTTTCTTAATTATAAAGTAGAGTCTTTGTCTATAAGTCTAAAAGCCAAAGAAGATGAATGTTCAAGGTATGTAATTAAAAATGAGTCATTGAGAGGTAAGTTAGAAAATACATCTAGTAAGGTAAAGTCATTTATGAGATTTGAAAAGACCTCAAGTGATCTAGATGATATTCTAAGTGGTCAAAAGAATGAAAGTGATATAACTAGTCTTGGATACAAAGAAGAACTAGAGAATGCATCTCAAGACAAGATAAAGACTAATGTGAAAAAGGATAATTAGCCTTTGAAGACAAATCATCAGTCAAGGAATGAAGGTGATGGTATAATAAAGACAAATTTAATCAGATAATTTAATGCCATGAGGTATGCAAGTTTCAATGGTTATTGTTACACATGTAATCAATTTATTCACAGGGCTAGAGAGTGTAGAAGACCTTCCAAGAATGAATTTGCATGGAACTATGATGGGGGTCATCAGTCAAAAGGTACAAGTAAGGTTGAGTGTTTCAACTATCATGATGTGGGACACTTTAAAAAATGTTATTCATTTAAGGTAAGACAAGTTGAGTTTTATTCAAGAAATGTTGAGTGTTATAGTTGTTATGGCATAGGACACATTGTAATATTTTATCAAAATCTAGAAAGGTAGAAAGATATTCTTGTAACAAGTATGATATGCTTCAACTGTGAACAGAGAGGTCACATTACTAGGTTCTATAAGTAAAGGCCTTCAAGTCAGAATAGGTTCAATCAGGCTCTTAGCATACAAAGAAAAAGGAAAGTTAACTCATAGAGACCAAAGGTGGTACGTATGAGTCATGATGAGATTGTAGGTCCAAGTAATATGTTTAATATGGTGTAGAATGCTACAGGGGTTGGGTAATGTCAAGAGATTTCAATTTTTGCTCACGTTGAGAATGAAAAAACCATGCTCGAATAAAAGGCCAAGGTACTAGATGAGGATAGTCTTGAGGTGAGTATATATCCAAGTGAACATATTGCTATTATTGAATAAGTTTCATGCAAAGAACATCAGTTATCAAAGTTTAGTGATGAGATTCATAACTGTAAAGTTGATTCTTTAAATTAAAAGGTATGTCATGAATCTATGTTGTATCCATGTTTTGTCAATCCAATCATAGAAGAAAAGGAGAATTCTATAGTGGATGAGGAAGTTGTTTCTCCTAAGCCTAAGAAGAAGAAGAATAACTACAAGTATTGGATGACCAAGGAAGAGAAGGCATATGAGAAAATTTTGTTTTAGAGAATTATGGTGCAAAGGAGGTCTTTCTCTATGCTTCTTAAGAGACTCCTTTCAGTGGAGAAGTAAGTGTTTTTGTGGTATTCTTCAGAAGATCCTAAGAGATGAGTGTTTTTAGATGGTTTTATGTCTTAATGACTCTATTTGTGCCTTTTGGAGGTTTTTGTGTGCTCTCAGGTTTATCTATCTTATTGCAAATCAAAATCCATGGTAGAGGAAGTCAAGGTTACCAAAGGTATGGAAGCTCAATTTTTGGTACAGATGTGTGTAAGGGTTGTCTCTAGGTGTGCAAGAAGTTTCAGAGATGGGAGTTGACTAGAAGGAGGTTTGTTGACCCTATTTGTTTTAAGATTCTAGGGTTTTGGGTTTTACTATAAAATTGGTTTGATGTATGAGTTAAAGTTTGAGGCTTCTTAATAGGTTGAATGGGCCAAATGGGTTGTCAAATAATTCTTTATAGATATTTGAAGTTTTATGGACCTCAATTTATTCATGTTTTAGTCAAGAGGGAGGCCTAGTTGGTTAGTAGGTTTGTGAAGGAAGTATATTTCAAAGGATGGGATAGATGATGAAAATTGGTGTGCTTGAGGGGTCTTGTGAGAGTGCTCTAAATATGAAGTTTTAGGTCTTGAATTTGTGTCTATTGAAAGTTGTGGACTCCACAAGTTCCATGAAGGGCTATAAGGAGACTAAATAGGCTTAGCAAGAAGAAAATTGCATTTGTTCTATTTTTAGAAAAGGAGCAATGCCTATGCATTTAAAATTTGGTTATTTTTTTGGTTTAAATCATGTTTTTTCCTATTTGGTGAGTGGTTTGAAGTCTCATTATTGGTAATTGAAGTGGCTTGAGTGAGAAGGCTAGTGAGCCTATATGGTTGTTCTTCATGGTGTATGGATATTTGAAGATAATCAAGAGGTAAAATGTCCTATAGATATTAGGGGGAGTCCCTCTCAAATGTTTCTTGGTGATTTTAATTAGTTTTAAGTGTGTTTTTTTGTGTTTTTTCTTCATTAGCTGTTGTGCGTGTAAAGAGAGTGTTGACATATAGCAAGAGGAAGGTGTCAAGACAAGAAGAGGTAAGCTCAAGGTAACGAGAAGTTTTTAATATATTTATAAGATCATACTCACCTATTGGTAATATTTTTAGGTCCTCAAGATTATTTTTTCCCACTTTATCATTGTGTCAAAGGGGGAGAAGGTTTCTATTAAAAGGGGAAGAAGGTTCATGTTGTAAGTATGCTTGAAGAGAGGAGGAAGGTGAGTTATATGATAAGTGTTGACATCAATAATAAAGGGGTATATTTTTATATATTTGTCATTGTGATGTCATGGAGGTTCCATAGTGAGTAGATGAAGTACCTCGTTAGTCTAAGTGATAATGACAAAGTGTGCAATGTGTTTGTCCTAGTGTGCTTAAAGTTGGCTTGGTTAATCTTCAGAGTTTGACTTCTTAGAGATGATTAGGGATTATTTTGAATTATTGAGAATGTGAAAAGGGTCTTATCAGAGGTCCATGGTGGTTTGATTGCTTATTTACATAAGTGGAATTCATCTAGTATTCCATTTTTTTCATCTAGACATTTTAGGTCTAGTAGTAGAAAATTTGAGTAGGTAGTTTGATGACATCACCATTTCCACATGTGGATGAGTCTGGGCGAGTTGGTCATATGGTTGTGATCACATTAGTCCCTAGTTGTTATTTTTTAGAATTAAATTAATTCATTCAATTGTGGTTAAATATATAAGGGTACAAAGTTGGCTTCTCAGACATAAGTTCACTAAATTCCAACATAGCGAAATTTGCAAAAGGGTCTAGTAGAGTCGAGTAGGTATATTGATAATGTTATATCTTGCACGCATGGAAATTTAAAAAAGAGTTGATTATATGGGTCTATTGATTTTTTTCCTAGTTTATTTGCACTAAATTTTAGATTATGCGATGAAGTGCGTCAAAAGATATGGATGTGCAAAGTTGGGCTCCCAAGCATTTTGACAATGTTTTCCATGTTCAAATATAGCCGAGTAATCATATTGATGAAGATATCTATAGAACACATTAAGGTTTAAATATAAAATGATTATATGGGTTTGTTTAATTTTGAGATTAGTTTATTTGTGATAAATTTTAGGTCATTCAATTAATCACATTAAAATTTATGCATTTTCTAAGTTGACCTCCTAGGTAGTTTTGACATAGATGGCTCTATAATAGAATTTTTTGAGAAGGCATTTTTATGGTGATATATCTCACTATTTTAAAGGTTATAGGAGCTGATTATTATATTTATGGATTTTGATATGTGAGGAGATCATATGGTCCAAATTTGAGATCATGTGTCGAAGCACGATGAAAGTTATTAAGGTCTAAAGTTGACCTTTCAAGCAGATTGTAGAGGTCCCAATACTTAGCCAAATTTGTAAAAGTTAAGGACTAGGATATAATGGCTCAAATTTAATCATGTGATTGAGATTGATGACATAATTTAATTCAAAGTGTTCAAATTTATCATTGTTTAACAAAGCAAATGTAAAGGATAAGAGATCAATGGTGAGTGTGAATTCATATAGGCACAAATCAACAACGTGAGTGAAGTCAAAATAGTTAAAGTGCTCAATGGTTAGAAAGTTAAATACCAATGTACTCTAAAGAGATATCAACATAATGTGTTAATTATAAGAGGCCAAGAAATAATGATATGAGGTAAAGCACTCAATGTTTAACTATTATTGTTTGAATTCAAATGTTTGAATTTTGTAAAAGGAAAAACCAGTCTATAGAACTTCAGCTATATCTTTCGATGAAAGTTGAATTTTCTATTATTTTAAAAATTAAGTATATATAGGACTCCATGGTTCATCTAAATAATCTATTTTGTATGTTTGAATCTTTTTACAAAGTAATTGAGCTCCAAAGTTGACTATGTGTTCAACTATGTTTTGCAAGTGACCTGAGAAGGATGTTTGAGCTCATTCTGATGGTATTTTAATATCTTATGATGACTTAGATATTTTGGAGTGTTTTATACTCCATTAATATTCTTTATATTTTTTACCAATTAATATTCTATATGAACAAATGCTAAGAAGTTGACTATGTATTTGTTTATGGTATTCTTATGTACACGATCTTTGTTTGAGCAGATTGTGCATACGTAGAAGAGTTTTTTATTGAATATGATCATTTAAGGATGTCTTAGGGTTCATAAGGAGTGGAAATATGTTTTTTTAATTGGTTTTATGTTTTTTTTTAATTTATTAAGTGCTAATTTGGTGAATAGATCTCCATGAGACCTATAAGAGCTACAAGTGCCTAATTAAAAGGTTTAGTTGCTTAAGGGTGACCCATAGTTTATATGGTCAACCTTCGAGGATGGTATTGAGCCATGTATTTATATGATATATTAATTAAGTGTTAAGGCATGACTAATGGCCAACCAAGATGGTGATGATCATATTTATTCTATAAATAATGAAACCAAAGGAGATGGTTTCTAGACTTGAGAGAGACTTGTTAGAGAGACTTGTCATGGCTTGTTTGAAGTGTGTTCATTGAATCAAATAAGAGAAGGATAGGTAATTTTCATGTCTATGTGTTAATAAGTAGATTATTTTGTTGACTATGTGATATAATAGTGCTCTTGTAGTTTGATAATGTGCGAAGAGGTCTGAGTGTGCATACGAGGATAATTTGAGTGAAGAAGGAGAGAGATTGTGGTATGCCTCTGTGAGAGGCCTATATGAGATAGAGAGGAAGTTTGTGTAAGGGTTAGATAATAAAATATCCATAATTAGGTACTAAATACATCATGTCAAAGGTGGAAGTGTTTATTTCATAAGCCTTAGGTCAGAAGGACTTGATCAAGGTTCTAGGTTAGGACTTAACCAAATAGGTGATCATAAGGAGTTGATCATCTTAGGTTCTAGTGCTCCTTTTGGAACATATGTTTCACTAAAGACCTTAGGTCAAAAGGATTTGACCAAGGTACCTAGTCAAAAGTACTTGAACAATCTCTTATTTGTGATCATTTTATAGGATAGTAGTCCATGTGCTTATAGTATTGAGAGTGGGTTTCATTCCCCAAGAGGGTTTACCATGTAGATCTTGTGTTGTATGTGTGATATTTCATTATCTTCATTTTAAATTACTATTAATGATCTATATGCTTCATGAATGATTGTATTGATTTATTAAAGACTTGAAGTGTTTGTAAATTAAATTGGATTATTTTCCACCACTAATTTAGCCCCCCTCTCAATGGATTGTACCTCTATTAAATACTTCACCTTCTTCTATTCTAGAAGGTTTCAAATATTGTAACCTCACATTTTTTGCCACACACAAATCCATTAATGGATTCAATGCTTGTATAAATCAATTTTGAATAATTTTTTTTTATCTATAAAAATGTGTGATCACTCAGATATGTTATAAATCAAAGTTCAAAAATTTAACTTCTATGCCACACATAGTACATGATATCTTCATGACTAATGGACTCAGACATATTTTAATATGAAATCCACAAACTCATGTCCATGGAGGCACCTTTAATTTTTAATAGTTAACATTTGATACCTAGTATGTTATCATAATATAATTTTGAGCATGGAAAGTTGTAAATATAGAGAGATAAAGTAGAGTAAAAGTTTCAACAAATCTGCACATTTTGTTGATGCCACATTGAGAAAAAAATAGACCTCGATGGCTCCATAGATTCCTAATGACCTTGAATCCTAAACTTGAAATAATTTCCTTCCAAGTCAACACTTCACAAGCCTCTCATCCTTGCATCACCAACTTTGGTTATGTTTTTCACACACATTTCATCAACTTAGTGTGATAGAGCCTCATAACTTATAGTGATGCATCACTACTAGCACATATTCAATGAACTTAAGTATAATAATGCTAATAAATGAAAACAATTTTAAAAATATTTTGATTAAATACTTCAACATTAATCAAAATACATTATTAGCTCTATATAATTATGAAAATTAATATTATAAAAAGTATTAATCTTACATTAATATTTAATAAAAATTATGTTTTCCTCATTAATGGGTCAATAGTAAGAATCTTAAATAGAATTAGGGCTAAAAATATTGAATAGGAGTTGGTCAAATAAAAGCAATCAATGTCAATATTCAATTCATATTAAAAAATTAAGGTAAAAATTCAAGGCCAAGTTATTGGAGCCTGATTTGGAATAGAAATTTCAAAGTACCCAAATCTTAGGCTAAGATGATATCACATTAATTTATAACCTTGAATAGTTTCACCTTAGTATTCATTACCCCCTTCAAGTAGTGCAAGGTATGATTCAATTACCTCATGTCCATTTTTAGGAATCTTAATCGATCTACCTTTCCATTTTTTGTTTGGTGTCCATGCCCATATGACATTATCCACATCAATGTCTTGTTTGATTTCATCTGATTTGATCCATTTTTTACTATGTGTCAAAAAATCTTGATATAATGTTTCACCAACTTCTCTCCCTGAGGGTTTCTAATATTGAATCCTCACCCTTTTATCCACATTCTCACCTTCTAGTTTAAGTTAAATATACCCATATGCCCTTCCCATCCATAACTTTTAATTTTCATTTACTAGTCATACTAGAAGCATTTAACCCATGTACACATTAATCAATGTATTAAATACTTGTTTACATATTCCACAAATAGGCCTGACATAAATATCATTATTACTTGGGATATGTTCATTAATGTAGTCTTCTTTGTGAAAATGAATGGCTTTTGTTATTTTTTCATATATGTCATTCTATTGTATTTTTTGTGGCAAAAAAAAAGATTAGACATCTTTCTACAATTTACAAATGGTCTATCCAAATCACACAAAACATTTTCCCAATATGTTGTCTTTAAAATCCAATATTCTCTACCTCCACCTATTGCACTTTTTCCACAATGTTCAATATATGTTTTCAGTCCCTTTTTCAGATCTCCCATTTCTTTGAGTTCTTTTAAATATGCTAAATGAGGTTTACCTTCTAGAAAGTTTGGTTCACCATTATCCTTTATTCTCCAGATTGGGATTGGATGAGACCATTGGCGGTATTGTATTGTTGCTTTATATTCCATCACTGGTATGTCATCCATAACATAGAACATGAACATCTTAGGTTTAATAATAGCCACTATATTGTAGATTTATATCTAAGAAGTGTGGCTCCATAAAGGATTTGAAGTCATACACTTCCTCAATAAGTTAAGTAGTGAATGTACTTGACCCCTCTTTGCATGTTATGTAGGTGTCCATGATATGTGTAAAATAAAATGTGTCTAGTTTTTATAGCGATGTTACTAATCTGCCAAAAGTCCCATCTATATCCTCATGGGTGTGTCCCACTGGGAGGAATCTTACATACACAATGTTTAATACCCTTATTTTTGTCAACATTGATGTAAATGTAAATAAAGTATGATTCTTGTTGTCACTTGAAGTATTATCTAGTTGCAAGTAGAGGATCGATGGTTCTTTTTTAAATGAAGTACTTGTACTTTTAACACTATTAATTGCTTCATCATGGATAAATTTTTATTTTTACCCCTTACACTTATCATGCAATTAATTTTTTATAGTGCATCATGAAATGTGTTTTGATGATCCACAAGTGTATAATAAATCCCCATACTCATCAATGATAGGTTCTTCAAGCTTCCTGGGACATAAAACCAATGATTTGACTATGTAGTTTGCTCCACATTCATAAAATGGTAGGCCTAAGTGGCCAAAACCTCTAGTCTTGTGTCCATGTGTGAGAATACCAGTCAAAGTAACTTGGAAGTTCATAACATTACTTATTGGCTTTACTTTTTCCCCATCCTTGGTATGGTATTTTTCAGTTTATCCATTTTATCATGCATAGTACTCAAGAATCCCTAAGGTTGTTCCTATGACTATAATCTATGGGAGTATTAATGTAAATAATAACTTTGAATGTATTCATTGTTCCATGTTTATTCTTGCAATCATCTAAAAATGATACTTGAGTGCTAAGAGTGTTACTTAAGACCATCCATCCCTAACTTATCTCTAGACCTATCTTATGGCCTATTTAGACACATATCCAACCTTCATGGTGGCCACACACATTCCTAAACATACCTAAAGTAGTCTTAGACCCTCCCATTATCATTATGTCCTCTAGTGCCTCAGTTTCTACCACCTAGACACTAACACCATAATTTAGATAGTAGCACCAATGGCATTAGTGTCCCAGTTTGAGTGTTATTTTCCTTTTTCTACCTTTGGCCACCAAATGATATCTTTTCAAATCAAAAACCACCTAGGGTCATCCTAAACCTCTTTTAAGACCCACACAAGCAATAAATAGTATATACATGACATTTATCCCATTATTCACTAGATGGAAATTAGATGCAAATAACACAAATTAACTCAAAATAAGTTATGCATAATCAAGGTTATCAAATCCCTATTCTACCCTACTTATTCATGTAGTCATCTAAATCCATCCAAATATTAGAATACATATATTTTTAGTCTCAAACTCCACACAAAATCACTCAAACTAGAATTCATACTAGCTTCACTTGTACTTGCACTAGCACTTAGTTGGGGATAACTACATCAAGCATAATCCCTCATCAGAATATTGGTATGTAGGTAATTCTCATCATAATAGGGTGTTGAGGATGTTTATCCTACCTCACTAACATCAGACTTTACTACTTATTTTAATTGTATTACTTAAAAATATGTAGGACTAGGGTTTTACATTAGTAAAAATAGGTCACCGATAGGGAATCAAAATTTGTGTGCACAAGAATAGGCTTGAAAAACTCAGACATAGGTGTACTCAAAAGCTTAAAATAGTTATGCATAGAGGACACTAACACCAAAAGGAGGACACTAGTACCATTGGTGATACTATCCAATTAGGTCACTACTATCTAGGAAGTGTTTTGACACTTGAATCCTATGTGTAACACTCAGATCAGCTCTTGTCCTAGTTTTCAACCTTTAGATCTCCTGTCTCAGTCAATTTCCAACTAAGTACTTATTTACATATTTTTTTGCTATTTTTATAAAGGTTAAACTAGGTTAATTATGTTATAAATTATTGGCCATATTTATTACATATTTCTAACTTGATTTACTATATTTTGCCCCTTTAACAACCTAGTGCTTAAACTCCATAACCCTAGAATGTTAAATCATTTAGTGAACCTGAATTACTTTGAATAATTCTTAAACCCTATCCCTAGATGTTAATAGGATTTGTATCCTTATTTTTCATATTTCCATTGGTTTTGTTAGGATTTTTATATTTTATACATTCTATTTTATCATCCCTCTTTCACTTTGTCTGCTATATGCCATCTAAAAAAGTCATCTCTCTTCCCTTAAGAATAAGTGCTAGGCTTAGTGGCAATCTTATTGAGCATACCCAAATTCCTTCTATTTGGTATTATACCATGGAAAAAGGACCAGTTACAACTCCCATAGTTGATCCTTCACATCTTGATTATGTTTACTTTAATGATAATGCATCCGAAGATGAGCAATACAATCAAGACCAATATGATACACAAGATGGGAATCGAGACACTCTCCCCAACTTAAAAATGAAAATATTATAGTCAATAAGGATGAGATTTTATAGAGTTCTAGAGATATACTTTAGGAATAGCCCCATGATCATGCATAGATTTAGCAAAGCCATAATAAAAATAAAGAACAAATCAAATAATGGTCAATCTTCTACCCACCTAGATATTAATATGGTTACACCTACTTTGGGGGTAACTCAGCTTGTTGAATAACCCATTTTAACTCAACAACCTTCAACAATGGAAACACCTCCTATGGCTAGTTCCTCCTCTCTATATGTGTAACCCATTATGCATGATATTTATTCTCTATAGGCTAAGGTGTTACATCTTGAATAAGGTTCTACTAGTCCATCACATGCCTTAGTTTCTCATGTTTTTTTACATACACCTTTGGCACAACACATGGTATAAATTCCTATTCCATCTATATTTTTGGCACCTAAACATACTTTAGATGATGTTAAGGGTGATCCAAATCACCATCTACTAACTTTCCATGCATCATGTTTAGACTATGTATCTAATGATTGGCTCCTTAATAAGTTGTTCCTACACAACTTAAAGGAATATGCCTTATAATGGTTCTATGATATTCCAAATTAGTCTGTCACTACATTTAATCCATTGGTAGATATGTTTTGGGCACACTTTTCAATCAAAATCATTGATAATATCTCATATGCTCAAGTGGCATGACTTAAAAAAAAAATCTAATGAACCTATTGCTAAATATGTCTTGTGATATGAAACTATATTAGCAAAGATGACTAGCCCCATGGTAGATGGAGATCTCCAAGACATACTCAAACAGAGTTTACTACCAGCATTGCATGAAGCTATCTTATTCAATAAGTTCCCAACACTAATATATTTATGCCACCAAGTAAAATAAAAGGAAGTCAACCTTCTCTCAATGGAAAAATTAAAATATAAACGTAAATTAGAATTAACTACAAAGAGTTATAATAAGCCTTCATACAAAGTAAGGGCCACTAGAAATAAGAGTGATCAAAAGGCCATATTTAATATAATGTCATAGCCACCTCCTTGCTTGGTTTTATCAGATCTTCCACATAGAGTTTTCACCAATCTTATATAATCATTGGCACATGTTTTATAGTAGCTCTTGGAATGCAATGTCATATCTATCCATCCCTTAAATAAGGTTGATATGACATAGCCTCTTCCAAAGAGATATGATTCCAATGTATTTTGTGACTTTCATAGGGACCAGACCATACTATAAATAGATGCATCAACTTAAAATATAAGATACAAGATTTGATAAAGGCCAACATCATTGATGTGGGCACCCCACAGAGGCACTGAAAGTCTAATAAATGAAATCTAATGCATCAAAAATATTTTTGGGTCTATTTCCCAAACATACAGTTAATGAGGTAAGAGGCACTTTAGGTGATCATTATACCTATCAGGCACATCCACCACCAACATCTTATCACACTACTACAGAGCATGCACACCCCTTACATAATATCATTAGTGTGTATCATACTACAACACTGGCTATACCACTCATCACTTTCTTAGAGTAAGATATTGTCGATGATGATTTAGATTTATATGCACTCTTTATGCAAGCCTAATATTCTTGAGTGGAATAGAGTCATTTTACATTTTAGAGTTTTTGGGTGGCCCAAAGCCATCTTATACAGTTTAGTTAAATTAAATAGTTTTAGTTTCATATGCATATACTACACATGGGTAGGTAATGATGGAGTCATAGTCTACTTGATTTCTTGATCCACCTACATGATAGGTTTGGACACACCATAAATCCAATCTAAGATATTCATAGGTCATGATCCACCAAATAAGGGTGGGAAATGATGGATCCAAAACTAGATTGAGTTATTAAGCCACCCACACATGGGGATTAAGCAAACCATTAGCTTAGTCTAAGTTATTCACTGATTGATCACTGTCTACATGCACATATAAGTTATCCCCAAGTTTATGCATTGGTTCACATACTTAGTGAGGTGTATTCATTCATTTCCTCTCTCTTATCTATTTACTCAGTTTTATCTTTTTATTTTATTATCTCTTAAGTAAAGATTGATTTGTGCACATTTCATTTTTAGGACATGCAATGGAGCATGCTTCACATACTCAAATCTAGATTCATAGGCTTTGCCTCTTAGGTAAGTCCAAGTATGCTTATTATTCCTTTATCCTAGTGATTTCACTTTGTTACATTTCTATAATAAAGGGGGGGGGGGATTTAATCATCTAAAAATGGCACTTGAGTGTTAATAGTGTTACTTGAGACCACTCATCCCTAGCTTAGCCCTAGACCTATCTTATTTCCTATTTAAACACTAGTCTAACCTTTATGTAGGCCACACACATCCCAAAAATTCTTAAATTAGTACTAGACCCTCACTTTAGCATCCTAGCCTCTAATGCCTTAGGTTTTTCCATCTAGACACTAGCATCATAATTTGGATAGTAGCACTAATGGCACTAGTGTACCATTTTGGGTGTTATTGTCCTTTTCTAACCTTTGGCCACCAACGGATATATTTTCAAATAAAAAACCACCTAGGGTTAGCCTAAACCTCTTTTAAAACCTACACAAGCATTGGAATAATATATATACATGACTTTTAGCCCATTATTCACTAGATGGAAATCATATGCAAATAATACATATTAACTGAATAAGTTGTGCACAATCAAGGTTATCAATCCATATTCTACCTCAATTATATATATAGTCATCTACATCCATCCCAAGCTTAGAATACACAAATTATAGTCTCAACTCAAAATCACTCAAACTGCCATTCATACTAGCTTCACTTACATTAGTACTTAGGTTGGGAGAACTATATCAGGCTTGATCCCTCATCAGAGTATTGGTATGTAAGTAAATATCATCATATATAGGTGTTGAACATGTCCAACCTACCTCATTAACATCATAATTTGATGCTTGTGCTAATCATATGCCCTAACAACATGGAGGTCTAGGTTTTTACATATAAAATCAATCAAAATAGGTTACTAATAGGGGATCATAACTTGTGCACATATGAACAAGCTTGATAGACTCAAACATAGGTGCACCCAAAATTTCAGAATAGTTTTGTACATAGGACACTAGTGCCAAAAAGAGGACACTAGCATCATTGTTGTTACTATCCATTTATGGCACTATTGTCTAGGAAGGCTTTTGACTCATGGATCTTGTCTACGATACTCAAATTAGCTCTTGTCCTAGTTTGTAACCTCTAGATCTCCCATCTTAATAAATTTATAGCTAATTATTTATTTACCTCATTTATTACTATTTTTATAAAGGTCAAACTAGGTCAATTTTATTAAAAATTAGTGGCTATATTTATTACATATTTCTACCCTGATTTGCTATACTCAACCCCTTTAACAACTTAGGGATTAAACTCCATAACCCTAAAAATTTAAATCAGTTCCTCTTCAAGTTTTGAAAGTTCTTTTGAGCATGTGGTAGCTCTATGTTTGTTTTCAAGGTCTATACACTCATCACACTTGGATAATAAGTTATTATTTACAATCAAAACATGTTGAAATCTTTGTTCATTATCTTGTTGAAACTTGGCTATGACATTGGTAGAAGTTTCAATAATTTGAGCTCCTCCTCACACTTATTTTGCATTAAATAATGGGTATATAATATAAGAAACAATCTTTGAGGAAATTTAATTCCATCCTTTCCTACACAATTATTTAAATATAGAGAAATATATGAATTTATCTCAACCATTATTGATATACAAGTAACTATTGTGATGGTATTTGACCTTTCTTTTTCTTTCCTGGTGTTACCATTTGTTGCATACCTATGACCATTTATCTAGTCTACTTTATGACTATAGAAGGTGATCCTTGGGTACCCATAAGCTTTATGCCATCCATTTTGAAAGACATCCATCCCATCAAATTTAATTTTATACATCTCCATAGATTCATCACCCACATTAAAGATAGCATTTATTGTTAGTGAATCTAACACAAAATTCTTTGTCTTCTTTATTCATGGCTCTAGTTTTATGCTATAGAAATATGACTGAAGTTAGAGGCAATTTTTTGAGATAGTAAAATTTGCAACAGTGATTTTTCACATTCTCCACTTCATCTAAAAAAATTGACCATTTTTTATGCTCATCAACATTTTAATTTGATGAACTAGGTAGAGGGGCAATCAAGTGTTGACATTTTTTAGCATTATAGAGTCTCATGATCACTTTTTAAGAATTATTGTAATTAGTGGCATAAAAAAACTATATATACCATTTTTGGTTGATTCCCTTATAATTCATCTCACATGTTCACCTCAACCTCATCTAGGATTTGTTTGAATCTCATGTCTAGAGGAGAACCATTTATGTCATCCAATTTCTTAGAAGGCCATTATATGAGAGACCCTTCAGATAGGGAGCATCCTGTATAAGAGGGGTTGAATACTCTATCAATATGCACACCAAATTTGTTGGCATCTAATCCCTTAAATTTTACCATGTCTCCTTCAATTACATTTTTAATTATTCCCTCTACAACATAATTTCTCACAGATGAGCACAAATAGATCAATTTGAAAATAACTCCCTTGAAGTTCAAATTGTGTTCACTGATGCATATAAGCTATGGATTGCATAATTGAGTAAAAATTTTATTGACCATAAGTGCACTTCTTGTTTCAAGGAAAACCAAATGTTTTATTGGCCAAGCTATTAATTTATTAGGTTGAAGTAAGTCTGAGCAATCAAAACATAAATTACCACATTTTTAAGCATTACACAAAACATTAAGGGTCCCAATATCTCTTCATGAATTTTATGATCTTTTAGAACATGAGTTACAAAACCTTAGGCTATGTCATTATCTCTATTAAAACATTTTTTTTAGAATGACATTATCTGACAAAATCAATTCTATTTTTAAGTCCTATATAATTTATAGTGATTTCATTTTTGTCACTAGAATCTCCCTCTTACATGGAACTATAAGCCTCTGATTCATTATAAATGTAATAAATATGAACTATGGGAATGGATAGATTTGTATGCTTTTACAAATCACTCTTTACCCATGGAATGTTGTATCCTTTTTCCTCAACATCTTCTAAGGTTTCAAATCCATCAATTGAATAAGGTAATTGTACTTTTCCATCCAACACTATGTCAACACTAACAACAACAAATCATCTTCCCACGTCTCTGCAATGTAGTATCCTTTTACTTAGATACACTTTACCCTATGTAACTTTGGTGCCTTTTCAAAACAAATCCACATGATCATCCTCTCCAAATTTAAGAGACATTGATGCTATAGTACAAATAATAAACATGAGATCAAAGTAAAAAATTGTAAAACCCTATCAGATATAAAAATTAAACATAAATGTGAGATGAAAGCAAAAAAATATAATAATTATTAAATGTAATTTAACACTCATCTACTAAGGATCTATGTGTTTTTGGGAATAAATTTGTATTGTATAAAAATAAGAACATGTGAGCAAGGTGATATGTGAAAAAAAATAACATCTAATGCAAATATGATCTCAGTGTATTATCATGAAAATAATGGGACATTATCATCATTAATTATTAATAGATATAAATATATTGGAAACACTTGAAAATTTTGATTAAAAATGTCTTTATTGGTAATAACATCTTTCTTGTTAAATTGAGTAAACTAATGATGCCAAAAGGATCTTACAACATTTTTAAAAAGTCTCAATATCACATATTTATAGAGAAGGTAATAAAGGGGTAGATAACATGGCCAATATTGGTGTTTTCATCCCCTCTTTTAATCAATGTTTGAAGCTATAAGATACCATGTAATCATAGTCATTTAAAACGATGTGGAAATATTCACAACCCCCAAGAAAGGATGGTGATCTAATGATGGCAACTAATTAATGAAAAACCTCACATCCTATGAAATCTCAATCAATGATTTCATTACTCAGTGTAAGGCAATGAAACCAATATTGAATCATGGAAAGAAAGGACCTAGATTCACTAGTCATAATGGATTTATAAGGAAATGAACTCAAGTTCTAGCTAATTTACAGTAAGACCTTGAGAAGGAAGAAATAGGAAACCAAGGGAGGTGAATGTGATAGAGTCAAACCTATTTCTTACACTGAAGCCAAAGAAGACCCAATGGTGTGGAAAAAACCAAGAATACAAGGATAACTTTTGATTCAATTTGTATGCATATGCAATTACCTCATTACACAGTCATTTATGAGAACATGGTCCAAGAACAAGGTTATTAAGCAAGACTTTATTGCAACAATGCTCAATTTTACACAATATAAAAAATAATATTAGATTATTAATTGATAATATTATTAATATGTTAGACTTATGTAGAATAGGCATGTGATAATCCTACATAAGGCTACAATAATTTTATCAGTTAAGAATCTAGTTCAAAGTTCCAAAGAACAAAACTATGTGACAACTTAAGTTTTCGTGATAATGTCACATCTTGATCTCACACTTCTTCCATAAGTTTTTACACGTAACAAATTTTTAGAAGGGACACATAACACCACTGTAGTTCATACAGTCCCAAATAAATTTTAATTTCCATATAAAATCAATAATATTTTCAAGATTGAGTAATCATAGCTCCTATGTAATTTTGATTATTTAATATGAATGCTATCATAATGGCATCCCAAGCTCAAATTGAAACTCCATCTTAGTTGACTATTAAACTAATGAGATTTTATTGAAAAGAGTAGTTGACTCTTTTATTGGAACTCAATGATGTATAATTACTTAATCATATAAAATAATACTAAATCTATAGATATCAGTTAGCACTCAAGGTTCATTCAAAACTCCTCTGATTCCACATTAGATCATGCTCAGAATTAGAGTTCAATGTAAGATTATAATAAATAATATAATGTTTTCTCTAATGTTCTTCCTTTGAATATTAAAAATAGAATTACCAATTGAAGGGAAATATTGAATAAAAAAATTTAAGACATGTTTAAGTGGCTTGGTTGTGTCCACCCCCACCTACCTTCAAATCTCGCATGGCATATGAGGCTAGTTGTGGTCATTGGTGATGTAAATGATGTTTCTGATGTCATTGACAATGGTGATGTTGGTGATTGTGGTGATGTTGGTGATTATGGGGATGTAAGGGGGATATGGGCCTTCTATTTGTGTCTCAGATTAGTTTTTATTTTTAGTCACAATATTACCCCCTTCATTTTATAGCTTTGGATTCTGTAAAAGAATTTACCCATATCTAGAGAGGGTAAATTTGAAGGGAATTTGAAGGGTTTCCATGTAAGATTTAAATTTGATGGGAAGCCTTGGCAAGACTATAGAAATATATTATAACTATTATTCATTCAACATTGCACTTCAACAAAAGTTACAAAAATCATATTTAAAGAAGTGTCTGATGCAACTTTAGTATCTACTATTTAAAGATATTTATATTATAAAAATATTTTTTTTGAAATTAAAACCTCTTAGAAAGTTAAAACTAAGATGTATTAAAATATTTGAGTATGGGCTTAAAAATATTAGACTGACATTAGGTTGATTATTCTAGATTAATTACATTAAAAATATAATATAATATATCATAAAAAATGTAATACTAAAAAAAACATGATTAAGATATCTTAAAAAATTATTCTTACATAAAACAAATTGATCATAATCCTATAGTCATATACATTATGTTGTTTTGACGGTGGGAGTGGAGGGAAGCAGAGGGTCGTGTTGGCTAGTGAATGTATCTGCAGCATGGGGATGGCTCAGGAGGAACCTAATAAAACTAGGAAAGAGAAAAGTTTTAGTGAAGTGGTTGGTAGTTATGTGCCTGGGTAGGGGGCCAGGATGATAGAGAGCTCAGCATTTGGTCAGACTTCAGGGGCGTTGGATAGTGGCGTGGCTGGGGGTTCCATGATCAATAAGATCAATGGCTGCCTAGAATGATGTCAAGAAAGGCCTAAGCTTATAATCCCATTTGACATGATAGCTGAAGATGTGTATTACTCCAAACATTCATTGTACTACAAATTTATTGGACTAAGAGTCTCTCTCCCTTTTCTAGAAAGTTGGGCCAGAAGAGTTTGGGAGCTAGAGGGAGAGATGGAAGTAACGCTACTAGCTGACAACTTCTTTATGGTGACTTTTACTTGCTTGGCTGATAGAAATAGGGTTTTTCAAGGAGGACCATACTTTTATAATTAGGCTGGGCTCTTTGTGAAACCATGGCATGTTGGTTTTAACCCAACAGAAGAACTACCAAACAGGGTCCCAGTTTGGGTTCACCTTTTGAGAATGCTGATTGAATGTTGCAGGGAAGATGTCCTATAGATGATAGCCTCTATGCTGGGAAAGCTAGTAGGATCATCTTCACAAACCTTAGGGAAAAAAATCATGACATTTGCAAGAATTTGTGTAGAAATTAACTTGAGTAGGCCTTTACCAGATTCATTAGAAATGAGTGTAGGCTCGTACTCCTGGGTACAACAATTGGACTATGAGACCCTCCCCTTTCAATGCCATCTTTGTCATGAGTATGGACACCTTGTGAGAAGGTGCCCGAAGGCTAAAAGGGATGGACAACAACCTTCATCTTTGCCTCCACCGAATAGTGTTACAACTGCTGATAAAGGAAAGTTGGGTGGTGTTGGTGTAGTTAAGGATCCCAAGGGTTTTGTGCAGGTTAAGGCCCTAAGCAAAAGTAGAGGTTATAAGAGGTACTTTATGGAGTGACAAGCTAAGGATTCATTTAACAGATTTGAGATACTAGATGTGCTGGGTCAATAGGAGGTCACCCTGGATTTATTCAGTGGAGAGCAGCTGGTAGGGGATTTGGGGGTGACAGGGAACTCTTCCATCTCCCACATTTTGCACCCAGAGGAGGTAGCCTTACTTATGAATGTGGACAGGCAGCTTGAAGTGTAGAATTCAGTTGTTCTTATTGAAGAACTGGTATAGGATGCAAAGGTTGAGGATAGCTAGAATCAGCTAGGGGGTGTAGAAAAGGAAAGGAGAGGGAAGGCTCCTACTAACCTAGGCATCCTCCAGAAGGAAGGAAAAAAGGGAGGGGCAGAGAAAAGTGCTAAACTAGGGTGAAAGAAGGATATGGAGAGGATAAATATGATTAGGGAGAATTTGGTTGAATCGGGGTCGGTCAAGACTCTTGATGCCCACTCTTGCCTCCTTTGAAATGATTACGATCTCTTGGAATGTTAGGGGCTTGAATAGCGACCCTAGATAAAATGTTGTTAGGAATTTAGTAAGGAATCACCATCCTGATATTCTCTTTCTTCAAAAAACCAAGGTGTCAGTGGAGTACATGATGGGTATTGCACCTAAGCTTTGGAGACAAGGTTATGCCAATGCATTGGGTCCCAGGGGACAGCAGGGGGAGTGGCTTGCCTATGGAATCCATGTAAGATTAATCTGGTGTCTTGGATCATGTTCAGATCTTTGTTATCAATGCTCACCTTATGTATGGAGTCAAGAGAGTATGTTCTTCTATCTAATGTCAATGCCCCCACTGATTTTCAAGGTAAGCTTCTTTTTTGGCACAATATTCAACTGGTTCGTAAAGATTTTCCTTACTTGCCATTGATCATGGCTAGAGATTTTAATACAATCTTAGATCTCTTAGAAAAGAAGGGAGGCACTGCTAGATTGGAGCCATCTTCTATTTTTCTTAGAGACAAAATCTCAGAATTTAACTTGATTGATATCAAACCAAGAAGGGTAGGTTCATTTGGAACAATAGAAGAACAGGAGATAGCTGCATTGCTGAGCGTATTGACCATTGTATGATTTCTTATTTTTGGATGGGCGGCATGTGGTCATTAAGCTTAGAGCTCTTAGACTAGAGGGGCTCAAATTATTGGCCCATCAGGCTTACCATCTCTTTTGCTCATTGGCAACAGAGGCCACCTTTCAAATTTCAACTTATGTGGCTCAGAGACCAGGACTTGTTTGGTCGAGTGGTTGGCTGGTGGAGAGGAGGGCAACTGGTGACTAGGAAAGCCATGTATGTGTTTGCTAAGCACCTTCAATTTGTGAAATACCAGCTCCAACATTGGAACAAGTAGTGCTTTGGCAACATATTTTAGGAAAATAAGGTAGCTCAGTTGGAGTTGGATAACATCACAAGATTGATAAGGGAAGAGGGATTGACAGAGTTTTGGCTGGAGGAAGAAGCCAGGGCTGTTAAGAATTTGGAAGAATGGGAGTTGAGAGAGGAAATATTCTAGAAGCAGAAGGCTAGGATTGAATGGTTATAAGAGGGGGATAGGAACACCACTTTCTTCTTCAATTCGATCAAAGCTCGACAACATGGTAATGCGATCACTTCTTTAGTTATAGAGAGGGGAGAGGTGGTCATGTCTACTAGAGACATCTATAGAGAGGCTAAATAGTACTTTATTTCTTTCTTCTTAGAAGAAG
Source organism: Torreya grandis (assembly GCA_037957365.1). Classification (NCBI taxonomy): domain Eukaryota; kingdom Viridiplantae; phylum Streptophyta; class Pinopsida; order Cupressales; family Taxaceae; genus Torreya; species Torreya grandis. The sequence goes on from JARHVA010004980.1 coordinate 1,221,450, forward strand.
GGCAAAGGGATGTGGCTACAGAAGAACTGATATTGGATGGCATTCCTTCTATTGTTTCATGAGATATGAAGGAGTAACTAATGAAACCAGTTACTTTGGAAGAACTAAAGGTAATTGTTTTCTTGATGAAGAAGGGAAAGGCCCCAGGTCCAGATGGCTTCTTGATTGAGTTTTATCAGGAATTTTGGGAGATAATAAAAGAAGATTTACTAGAAGTGGTGCTAGAATCATAGAATAACAAGCAAATGCTTTGAGCCTTGAATGCTACTTTCTTGGCACTTATACCCAAGAGGGAGGGGGAAGATCACTTTAGTCAATTTCACCCCATCTCCCTTTGTAATGTAATTTACAAAATTATATTGAAGTTGATAGTTGAAAGGTTAAAGAAGTGTTTGTCAAGGTTTATTTCTAAGGAGTAAAGCGGCTTTGTGGAGGGCCATCAGATTTTGCAGGGATTGTGGTGGCTACGGAGGCTATTCATTCCATGACCAAGTCTAGGGAGAAGGCAGTGTTTATCAAACTGGACATGTCCAAGGCATATGACAAGGTGAGATGGTCCTTCCTTTAGAGGGTCTTGGGTGCATTTGGCTTTGAGGAGGAGTGGATAAGATGGATTATGAGTTGTGTAACTATGACTTCATTCTCTATCCTGGTTAACGATGAGCATTCTAACCTTTTTGGGGCCTCGCGTGGTTTACGGTAGGGTGACCCAGTATCCCCTTACCTATTTCTTCTCCTTTCTGAAGGTCTTGGTCGACTAATTAGAAGGAATACTAGAGATAGTGTTATCCAGGGCTAGAGTTGGGGAGGTGATCTTCTTGTTCTCTCTCACCTCTAGTTTGTGGATGATGTGGCTTTGATGGGCAGGGCTACCATAAGGGAGGTAAGTAACATTTGTAGTAGCTTGAACACTTACTTGACTACCTTGGGATAGGTTATTAATGAGAACAAGTCTTCTATTTATTTCTTCAATACACCTCTAGCTATTCAGTGGAGAGTGGCTGATATCCTTCAGTTTCAACTTGGAAGCTTGCTAGTTTTATATCTTGGGATCTCAATCATAGTTGGGAGACAGTCTAAGGAATCATGGCAGGGGATTTTGAATAAGTTTAGGGCCAAGGTGAATCATTGGACTCACAGATGGCTATCTTTTGCTAGTTGGGTCTAATTGATTCAGCCAGTTGTGTAGGCCCTTCCTATTTACAAGTGCATGCTACACGTGGCACCTGGGAGCTTTGTCAAGGACCTTGACTCCCTAGGTAGATAGTTCTTGTGGGCTAGCAACCTATCTTCAATGAAGTGGAGTCTCATCAGATGGGAGGTTATATATAGCCTAAAAAGGTTTGGCGGCCTAGGGCTTAGATAGTCTATGCTTATTGGTATAGCATTGGCTGCCAAGATGTACTGGAGATGGTGCATTGAAAAAGACAGGGTGTGGGCCAAAATTTTGTCCCATAAGTATTTTTTGAGGGTCCCCTTGGAGGATCTCCCAAGGTATAGTTTGTCTAGGAATGGTTCAGGGATATGGGAGACTCTTAAGAAAGGAGTTGTTCTGATCAAGAGAGGTCTTTTCTGGATTTGCAATAGGGGGATGGAGGTGCAATTCTGGCACAACTCTTGGGATAGCTTTCCCCCAATTGTTACTCAGTATCCCCATTTGGAGGCACTTTCATGAAGATTTTGTGAAGTCATCTAGAACAAGGTTGGAGACTTCAAAACCTTCATGCTTCATGGTCAGTTGATGAAAGCGAGATGGAAATGACTGGAGGAGTGGCTGATTATGGATATGGAGAGGGAATGTGTAGAGTTGTGTGTTATCCTTAAGGGGTGTAACTACTGTGCTCTCGGAGGAGCTGATGAATTGGCTTGGTATTTGAACCCCAAGGGGAAATATATAGTGTCTTCTGGCTATCAGGAGCTAGCTATGCAACAATTCATGGAGGGGAGGGAGGTCACTTGGTGTAAAAGGGTGTGGAGTAGCTTCTCATGGCCAAAGTGAAACTATTTTACTTGGACTCTAGTCTGGAACTGCTGCCTGACTTGGGAAAACATTTGTAAGAGGGGCTTTGTCAAGCCTTCGCATTGTGTTTTGTGTGGTGATGAAGAGGAAGACTCGCCACATTTATTTTTTAGTTGTTCCTTCACTTTCCAAATGTGGCATGCTTGGTGGGACATGTAGAGGTGTCAGTGTGTGCATGCCTCCTCCCTCTCAGAGTTTTGGGCAAAATTGGGCAGATTACCCTCTACTGCAAATTTCTTATAGGATGCCTGGTATGCTGATCTGAGTTTTTTGCTTTGGCAAGTTTGGTTGGAAAGAAATTAGAGGATTTTTAATGGTGTTAAATTAGGAGTTCAATAGGTTTGGAGTCAAATTTGAGAATGCTCCAGGAAACTATAAAAGCTAAGAGTGATGTCATTTTGCCCCTGGCAAAGGAGGACACAGAGCTAGTTAATAGGTTTGGTATGCAGGTTATTTCCCCCACCTTGGCTTGCATGAGGAGAGGGGGGCAACAAGCAGAAAATATAGAGGAGTGGGCAATGGATGCCCCCTCTCGAGGGCTTCTTGAAGATAAACACTGATGGCTCCTCCAAGGTAAATCTGGGACTGGCCGATATCGGTGGGATCGGAAGAGATGCCTCTAGAACTGTGGTGTTCATTCTCTCAACTCATATGGGGGAGCAGATGGTTAATAGGATGGAGGGTCATACGGTGTTGTATGCCTTGAGGCATGCTTATGAGCTTGGCTGGAGATGGGTGATATGTGAGGCCAACTCACAGATTGTGATTAACATGATACTTGAGAGGAAAATGACGGATGTGAGTTGGCAACTCTCTATAGTGGTGCAGTAGATATTACAGATTAGCTCACTCATGGATTTGGTGTCTTTTGCCCATGTTTTGAGGGAATGAAACAGGGCTGTTGATTGTCTGGCCAAGTGGGCTTCAGAGGACTCTGAGGACCGAAAGGTGGATGGATGGGTGCAGCTTCCTAAGGAGGTTAGTCAGACTTTGGAGAGGATTGTGAGTGATGACAAGGTGGAGATGGGTATGTGATGGTTGTTGTTAGTTTTTTTTGGTATTCTTTCTGTTTGGATGGGGCTTCAACTGTTTGTGCTTTGTATTATGATTTGTTGTGATTAATAAAAGTTTTTACCCCTTTAAAAAAAATGCATTATGTTGTTTTATAGATATTATTTAAAAAAATTCATCTATTTATTATATTTGATAAGGGGCGCTCCATATGTCATGTCAATACTAGTGTCACAAATAAGAAAATAATTGCCTTAACATTTTAATTTAAAAATGTAGAGAAAAAAGTTAGCACGAAAAATATATGAGGGATAGTGATTAGACTATGATTGGGTGGATTTTATTAAATGTGCATGGTTCAACTTTACATGAGCCACCTATGGGCATGGGCTGTAGTGAAGCCCAAGATGGTGGGTTTTTTTTTTGTGAATGATTATGCCAAGCTAAAGCATGCTTTGTTTGCCCATGCATGTAGTTGTTCAAGATTTATTTTGTTATATTTAAAGAATGGAAGATTGTTTATGAATCATGTGATATTTTTATAAACCCTATAATTCTCCAAAATTATTCTCTTGTTTGAGATTTGAAGCATGGAAGATTGATTACGAATATTAAGCCTGGTATCCTGGAATTCTTAAATTTAATGAATTATATCTACTTGATTAAACCCATAATTAATGCATAACATAGGTAATTAGGCATAAGTGATTACTCGAATTAAATGAATTATAATTATCTGATTAATCTCATAATTAATGCATAGCATAGGGAATTAAGCATAGGTGGTTACTCATTCCATTAGACCATTAGCATCTTCATTGTTATGAATCAAGCTCTGTGTAGAAGTAATATTCTGAGTGTTTGTTTTAACATTCAAACTATCTCCAAGATTTTAAAACACTAATGATTATATTAAGTAGTTTTCCATTTTGATAGTTTCTAAATCAAGTCATAAGCTGACCTTGGATATCCACATTCGCATGGAATGTAAGTGGCCTCAAACTATATTAATATTTTTCAAGACCATCAATATTCTAAATGTCATCCCATCTTAAAAGCTTTGAAAATTATGGTGGCATAAAAATATGAATATAGATTCACTAAAATATAAAATTATTAGTGTATATTCAGTAAATTATTTTTAATTTTTTTTTCAAAACCATGATATACGGGGATTTGTGTTACACTTGTTTTTAATATAATATTATTGTAATTACGTTATAAGCAGTATTTACCATTCAATAATTTAGAACCAATTATGTTAATTTGAGTTTTCATATATTATTTTTGTTCTCATGAACATATCTTTATTCAATTCACTATTAAAACTGAATACAATCGTTCATCTTGCTCTATTGTATTGTATGCTCAGGGTTTGTCCCTCATGTTTTTTTAAGCCTCTCATCTGCTTCCTTTTAAATTGTGAAGATTTGGTATGGGTGTGTATCATGAATTTTTTCATGTTTCCCTCTATTTTATGATACTATTTATTTTTTGTACAATCGAGGACCCCTTCATCACCTCATATCTACATAAGAAATGAAAAAAAAATCTTTAAATTTTGAAGAAATCATAAATATATATGGTACTACGAAGCATTATCGATACCATGTAGTATGTCTATATAAGCCTTATTATAATAAAGGAAACATTTGAGCCATGTTTCATGTTAAAATGAGGTTAAATGGTTACATGATGATGATAGGGTTTCAGACATCCTTTTACCCATCATACAGGATGGCAATAATAACTACATCGGCCACTATTTTACTAATATTGTAGTGGCACAAATTAATCTATACACTAAAAATAAATAATGGTTGAATTAATGAATGAAATATTTTAATAACATCTATGAGACCAAGGATTATATGGGATAGATAGCTACATTAAATCACCACTTATTTATTAGAGGTACAAACACTAAGAGGGGGGGATGAATCAATGTATCCAAATAATTCAATTTAAATTCCAATTCCTTCAAGCCCTTGATCATTTAATACATACATTCATGAGGCATACACATCATTCATATCAATGAACATGAAAGACAATGCAAGATCAAACACATAACACATGACATATGTGGGAAACCCTCTTGGGGAATAAAACCTAATAGAACCTACAATTAGACTACTATCCTATATAAACAAGATCCAATTTATACCATCACCAAATGATCAAGGAACTACAATCCAAAAAGGTGAAACAACACCTATCTAGCTAATCATCAACAACAACTAGATCTTTTAGCACGTATAACCTTGCAATAAGGCTATAACCACCTTTAAATGCTAAGCTAGAACAACAAAACCTAAGAACACATCCACCTTTGATCTGATGTCTTCAACACCTAATGATGGATATCTGATTATCACACACCACCTTCACAATAGCAACTTTATCACCCAACACACTCTGTTGGCCAATGCACATTACATATTTGTACCAACACAAATATCAATTAGGACACATTACATAACCCAATTAACCCCACTCTTCAAATCTACATATTAAATGTATCCAAATACACCTTTTAGATCACTCTTCAATCCTTAGAAATAACTCTATCATCATATCAACAATATGACCCAATACACACAGTCCACACTCTGAACTGTCTCTTAGATTAGCCACCAAGCTCACACAATCACCACCTTACCTTTGCTCATCCTCAAACTTTAGGAGAACTAATAAGACATCAACCCAACAATTAGGCACACTTTTTCTCTTCTATTCTTCACTTCAATCCACATTACACTCTCTCAAACAACTTCTTGAGCATACTCTCTCATTTTGCCTCTTCTAGGCTTATTAGGTCTAATGACATATGTGATTACCTTCAACACCTTACTCAGAGTACCATGTCTAATCCTCTTCATTTTATACTAGTCCCCACTAACCTATACCTTCCCTTTTAAAGGTTATCACCTTCACTTGGCTCCACACTCACACTCCCTCATATTCTCCCAAGTCTAGAAATCAACTCCTTTGATTTCCCTATTTATAGATCATTCTTGATCAATACCATCTAGGTCAGCCATTAGAATTACCTTAACCCTTAATGAATATTTCACATGAATACATGGCTCAATATAATCTTAATTGGTCAACCACAGTAACTATGGGTCACCCTTAAGTAGCTACACCTTTTAAACAAGGCACTTATAGCTCTTATAGGTCTCATGGAGACCTATTCACCCATATATCTCACCATCAAGTAAAATATGAACACAAGACCACTTCCAATTAAATATTTACACTCCATATGATCCCTTAATAATACCCACAAGGTTCCATGCCACTTGAAACACCAACTCCACACTTGAACCTACCAATTAAGTCACCTTGAAATTTAGGACTTCATATACAGAAAACATAGTCACCAAACTTCAAATAAAACACTCAAAAAACTCACATAAACATATGAAAAAATCATATGGATTAACTCTTCAATATCTCTAAAACATCTCCATATGCTTAGACACTCCAACACAGGCCAACACACCTCAAATTGTCTTACTCAAAATGACCACTCAAACTGGTCATACATAGTCAAAACATAGTCAATATATTTTGACTCTCCACATTTTATTAGGGGAAAAATAAGACAATAAAATCCTTATGACAATCCTTAGAGACTTATATAATATCTCCATGCTCATTTTCTTCTTCAACTCTACTTATAACACCTTTAACCTGCCTCTATAAGATGGTCACTCAAAACTGCCAGTAGCCTTCAAGAACACAATTAACTTGTTAGCCTTTGTTCATATATAATATTAATTTTCGAGGATTAAAACTACCACATAGATCAACCTCATTTATTATAAAACATTCCCAAATATCCAAATCATCAAGAGATATTGGGACAATATCAAAACAAGCTCAAACCTCCTTCTCGGGTCACTTGTAGAACACAGATGAACACATAGTCAAATTTAGAGCTTAATATATTTGTCTATACATATATTCAAATTTTAAAATGAATATTTCCAGATTCATCTTGTATTCCTCTTCAAATTCACTTTTCACACTATGAGAAAATTCTTCATAGATCAAAATATATACCCCAAAAACTAGACATTGGTCTTTCCCTTTGTAAAATTCAAATATTCAAATACAAAAAGTCACAGTTAACCATCAACCACTTTGATTACATCTCATGATTTTACTTAGCTTTGAATAATCACACTCCATCAATCTCATCATAAGGTTATTTACCATTAACTTCTATTTGGGTCATTAAACATTGGTCACATTATCTCAATGGGACCATTTGCTCTATTGGATATTCTTTGCATGATCACCTATACACCGTCATATATTTTTACAAGATCATTCTTTATGTATATTCAGCTTATGCTCATTGTTTATCTATCTAACAAGATCTATGAATGTGAGTATCTTCACTTATATTCTCATTTGGATCTCTTTTTGATAATTCGACTTCATCACGCTCCATTGGATCTCTAATGTCTAATAAAGCATGAGCCATTGATCTTTCGACTAACAGGCTCACTCTCATTGTCCTCTATCCAAAAAACCCATGTGCTTGTGACACTTGACATTATTAAATTTAATTGGAGGTACCTTTGACACTTTGACTTACTTCACTCCATTAGATTGTCTATGTACAATGAAGCATGGGCCATTGATCAAGTTGGGACATAATATAAAGTCTAAAACTTAGGAAATATTAAGTCCTTTGATCACTGCTCAGAGCCAGTAATTGCTAGGTCAAGGGGCTAGTTTATTAATGATGAAAAAGGATTAAGTTATCACTTAAGCTACTAGTTCCTATCTATATCAAGTCAACTTCAAAATAGAACATTACTTGTTGACACCATGGTTAAACCCTTAGGATTTACTGTGAAACCCTATAATGTCTGAGAAATAAATAAATCAATTCTAGGCTCAATTCTTCTCATCTAAACCTACAGATCATATATTAAATAATATCTTAAAAAACCCATAACATAATTTCAATTAGTTTCTCTTCAATTCTCTTATGTATGCCATTAATTTGCTCACTCAGATTATTCTGCCACTAGACCCAAAGTGTCTAGATGAAAACTATGATCAACCATATGAATTTGACTTATGCACACAAGCTCTCAAATCATGGATCGCATCTTATAGGACCTTGTGCACATGTTTAAACCTCCATACTCATCCTTAATCCTGTCAAGCTATATTAATATTGAATATCAACCAACCATACATAAAACACACTAGAACAAGCACATTGCACACTTTGTCATTGTCATTCTAGCACACATGACACCTCATCAACAACCATGGTCACCTTTGAGACACCATTGAAAAACCTCCAAAAATATCCCCCTTTGTCATTTATGTCAAACACTAATACAAAGCTTATGCTCAGACTCTATCTCTCTCTTCAAGTTCTTTCTCCCCTTCTGACACAATGACAAAGTGGGCTAAACTTATAATCATGTGGACCTAAAAATACATCAAGGAACAATAATAGTAAGAGACCATCTATAAGAGATGATATAGATTCCCCTTAACATTGATCAAAACTCTTCTCACCTTGGCCTTCTCAAACATTCTCCATGACAACACACTTCTGACCATACAAAGCTTTTATAAAGACAAAAATATTCATGAACAATAGAAACTGCATGAACTTATCTTAAAAAACATTAAGAAGGACTTCCCCTAATTCACCTAAGCTTAGGCACCTTTTATTTTATCATCTTTAGACCATTTTCAAACCTTTTTTTTTAGATTCAACTACTCAATCCTCTGATCCTAAGACATGACCAATTACAAATATCCTCCTTTGTTTATGCATGAGGATTCAATACATTATAAAAGCACCTAACTTAGTTTGATCAATTCATCATCTCAACTTTATTGAGTTCACATCTATAGTAGACATCACCAAATTTTCAACATGATTAAAGCATCTCACATATGCTTCCCCTCACATCATGATTAGCTCCTCAAGCCATTCAAACTAACTGAGTTAGTTCCCCCTAACTCCATGGCATACACTACTTTTCATCAACAAAACTCAGAGACCTTCTTCATGATATCAAACATATGACAACACAATCCCCTCATCCTCCATATCAACCTAGTCTTATAGTCTTTAATCAATCAATTTGAGCAATAGAAATTGGTAAGTTCTTACCTTCAGGACCAAGAACCTTGAACATACCTTGAGCACACCTAAACATGATCAACATACCTTTCTATGTAATAGAACATCTTGACACCTCATCATTCTTGATTAGACACCTAGAGACTTTCATTCCCTGCTTTCAGATCTTGCACATACTGTCAACATTATTTCATGACAAGGAACATTAAACTAGACTCAACCATGCATTATAGCCATGTTATCAATTGATGAAAACATTGCATATTCTCCATCTGATGTTCACTTATATCCATATACAAAAACTGAGTCATTAGCATCATGAACACATACCTTAAGGTTTATAGACTTCAAACCCTCAAGTCACTGCCTTTCATCCTTTGGCTTAGTTCTTCAAAAATTGAGATCAACTTGACACACAAGTCTACCAAAAACAAAGTCCATCATAGTAAGCCAACACATCTATTCATGACCTTTCTTGTCCTATAACAATAATCAAGTTCCAACTAGTATCCACCATGCTTCCTCTTTCTATAAAGTGTCTCTTTGAAGCTTAGAGAGAGAGAGACCCCTTTTGACATAGTGAGACTAAAAGTCCCAAAACTCTAGAGACTCCCATATCTCCACACATTTATCTAACTTATGGTCTTGCTTGACTTTGAAATGATGCTCAACAACAATATTATATTCACTTGAATCCATACTTACCTCAAAACTAGCCTCAACCAATACCTTGGTCTTCTCCTTGATCTTGACTTCATTTTTTTCTTTCATATTTGTCAATAAATGTAGTCAACAAAAACTCTTGACTTTCTTTCATGGAAAACAAACCATATTTGGTCTTTGTTTGATCTCTCTTAATAGGCTTAGATTTCCATACCCATCTATGATCTTTTCTTTGCATACTAGGATCTCCATATACCATGTTTTGCTTTGGGAACTCATTTAACATGTTTTTTCAATACCTATCAATGTGACAAACTCTATGACACCTGAAACAAATAAGATCATTTATAACTTTTGCTTGATGATGATTGTGATCTTCATTTTCTATCTGAATATAAGACAAATTCTCTTAGCAATCCTCTATCTTCTTCATATCTGATTCCTTCTTTGATGGAGCAAGTAGTCCACCTTAATCATGATTATCATTCATATCCTTTGGTCTTAATACCATTGAGTGACTTTTAGGAGCATATTTCTTCTTGTCAATACTTGAGTACATATTCAAACTATTCTTGTATAATTTAGCAATATGTCCTACTCTATTGTAATTATAGCACACAATATCATTCAACATACCTCTTGACTGATCTGAGTTATGACTTATCTATGACCAATTGCTCCTTCTTTCAAGACTCCATGAATTTCCATACTTGACTAATTTCTTTATATAGTCCTTAGCTCTATGACCATACTTATTACATGTGTAATAAGGACCATGAAATAAAATAGCATACCTTGAATCATTTAGTTGTCTAACTGGTCTTCTTTCATTTCTCTTGACCTAATTTGATTTCTTTTGATTTTTTTCAAGCTTGTTTATTTTGATAATAAATTTCTCATGCTCAACCTTCAATTAATCTAGCTTGGTTTCAAATCAAATGTTCTCATCCTCTTTATCTCTTATACTTTAAATTGTAACCATTAGATGAACTCTGAGAACTTGGATAGTCTCCTTATCACTCTTAGCTTCTTTAGCCATATCATCCTTTATTTTAAATTCTTGCTTTATCAAACTTCCCTCAAGACAATTGACTTGTTCTTCAAGATATTTGATCATATTTTTCATCTTATGATTCCTCTTCTTTTGTTCCTTTAGTTCAACAAGCTCACCCATGAGCTCAACTTCTAGATCAACTTCTTATTCACTGTCATGGCAAACTTATTCATTACACATGATGTCTTTTTCTTTTTAAATAATTTCTATTTTTGAACTCAAATTAGTCTTGGCATCTACTAGCTAAACCTTGAGATCATTCATAAGATTCTCATCCTCTTTAACATATTTCTTAAAAGTACAAATATGATCTTTAAGTTCCTTGATCACAACCTTCCATTATTGAATTTTTTTCTTCAACTATTTATCCATCTTTGTACCTACTTATAATCTCCTTCAAGCTATTAAGTTTCCTCCAAAGGACCAGCTCTGATACCAATTATTAGAGGTATAAACACTGAGAGGGGCAGCGAATCAGTGTGCCCAAATAATCCAACTTTAATTATAATTACTTCAATCCCTTAATCATCCAATACATACATTCATGAGCCATATATATCATTCATATCAACAAACATGAAATATAATGCAAGATCAAGCACATCACACATGATATACATGGGAAACCCTCTTGGGGAATAAAACCCACTAGAACTTATAATTGGACTACTATCATATATAAAAATATATATAATTTAAACTCACCAAATGATCAAAGAACTAAAATCCCTATTTAGTGAGACTACAATACCACAAGGTACAATAACACATATCTAGTCGAGTACCAACAACAACTAGATCCTTTAGAAAGTATAACCTTGCAAGGAAGCTATAACCACCTTTAGATGTTGAGATGAAATAACAACACCTAAGAACACATCCACCTTTGATCTGATGTCTTCAACACCTGATGATGGAACTATGATTATCACACACAATATTCATAGCAACAACTCTATCACCCATCACACCCTATTGACCAAAGCACATTACATACTTGGACTAATACAAAGATTAATTAGGACACATTACATATCCCAATTAACCCCACTCTTCAAATTTGCATATTCAATGTATCCAAATCCAACTTTTGGATCACTCTTCAATCCACAACAACAACTCTATCATCATATCAATAACATGACCCAATACACATAGTCCACACTCTGAACTATCTCTTAGATTATCCATTAAGCTCACACAGTCACCACCTTGCCTTTTCTCATCCTCAACCTATAAGAGGACTAATCAAACATCAACCCAACCATTAGACACACTTGTCTCTTCTTTTATTTTCTTTAATGCACAATACACTCTCTCAAATAGCCTCTTGAACATACTCTCTCATTCTACCTCTTATAGGCTTATTGGGTCTGATGACCTATGTGATCACCTTCAACATATTACTAAGACTATCATGTTTGATCCTTTTCACTCTCTATTGGTCCTCACTAAATTTTAACTTCTCTTTCAAAGGTTATCTGCTTCACTTGGCTCCACACTCACACTCCCTCATATTCTCCCAAGTCTAGAAATCAACTCCTTTGATTTCCCTATTTATCGATCATTCTTGATCAATACAATCTAGGTTATCCATTAAACTTGCCTTAACCCTTAAGGAATATTTCACATAAATATATATCTCAATACAATCTTCATTGGTCAACCACATCAACTATGGGTCACCCTTAAGTAGCTACACCTTTTAAACAAGGCACTTGTAGCTCTTATAGGTCTCATGGAGACCTATTCACCCATATAGCTTACCCTCAAGTAAAACATGAACATAGCACCACTTCAAATTACATATTTCCACTCCATATGATCCCTTAGTCATACCCACATGGGTCCATACCACCTATAACACCAAATCCACACTTGAACCTACCAATTAGGTCACCTTGAAATTCAAGCCTTCATACACGAAAAACACAATCACCAAACATCAAAGAAAACATTAAAAATACTCACATAACCATATGAAAAAATCATATGTATTAAATCTTTAAGACCTATAAAACATATCCATATACCTTAGACACCCAACATAGGCCAACACACCTCAAACTATCTTACTCAAGATGACCACTCAAACTGGTCATACATAGTCAAAACATAGTCAATCTATTTTGACTCTCCACATTTGATCAAGAGCCAAATAAGACAATAAAATATTTATCATAATCCTTAGAGACTTATACAACATATTCATGCTCATTTTCTTCTTCAACTCTACTCAAAACACCTTCAACCTACCTCTATAAGATCTATATCATCTTCATGCTCCAAAAAATTATATGTATTAAATCTTTAAGACCTATAAAACATATCCATATACCTTAGACACTCCAACATAGGCCAACACACCTCAAACTATCTTACTCAAGATGACCACTCAAACTAGTCATACATAGTCAATCTATTTTGACTCTCCACATTTGATCAAGAGCCAAATAAGATAATAAAATATTTATCATAATTCTTAGAGACTTATAAAACATCTTCATGCTCATTTTCTTCTTCAACTCTACTCAAAACACCTTTAACCTACCTCTATAAGATCTATATCATCTCAAGATGACCACTCAAACTGGTCATACATAGTCAAAACATAGTCAATCTATTTTGACTCTCCACATTTGATCAAGAGCCAAATAAGACAATAAAATATTAATCATAATCCTTAGAGACTTATAGAACATCTTCATGCTCATTTTCTTCTTCAACTCTACTCAAAACACCTTCAACCTACCTCTATAAGATGGTCACTCAAAACTAATAGTAGCCTTCAAGAACACAATCAACTTCTTAGCCTTTGTTCATATAGAATATCAATTTCTCAATATTCCAATTACCATATAGAACAACCTCGTGGATTATAAAACATTTTCTAATATCCAAATCATCAAGATCTATTAGGATAATATCAAAACAAGCTCAAACCTCCTTCTCAAGTCACTTGCAGAACACAATTAAATACATAGTCAACTTTGGAGCTCAATATATTTGTTTGTACATACCTTCAAATATTTAAATGGATATTTATAGAAACACCTTAGATTCCTCTTCAAATTCACTTTTTACACCATGAGTAAATTATTCATAGATCAAAATATATAGCATAAAAACCAGACATTGGTATTTCCATTTATAAAATTCAAATATTCAAATACAAATAGTCATAGTTAACCATTGACCACTTTACTCACATCTCATGCTCTCGATCAGATTCAGCCAATCACACTCCATCTATCTCATCATAAGGTGATCAAACTTTAACTTCTATTTGAGTCATTAAACATTGGTCACTTTATCTCATTGGGACCATTCGCTCTATTGGATCTTTGCACGATCACCCATGCACTATCAGATCTTTTGATAAGATCATTATTTATATTTGTCTAGATTATGCTCATTGCATCTATATCTAACAAGCTCCATGAATGTGAAACTTGTCACTTTCATGCTCACTCAGAGCTCTTTTTGAAAATTTGACTTCATCGTTCTCTGTTAGATCTCTAATGTCTAATAAAGCATGAGTCATTGAGCTTCCAATTGATAGGCTCACTCTCATTGGTCCTCTATCTAATAGAATCATGTGCTTTTAATAATCAAAATTAGTGCATTCACTTGAAGGGACATTTAACACTTTGAATTTCTTCACTCTATTAGATCATCTATGTATGATGAAGTGTGGGCTATTGATCAAGCTAGGATATAATATAAAGTTGAAGACTTAGGAAATATTAAGTCCTTTGATCACTACTTGGAGCCGGTAATTTATAGGTCTAGGGATAGTTTATTGATGATGAGGAAGGTTTAAGTTATCACTTAAGCTATTAGTTCCTATCTATTTTAGGTCAACTTCAAAATAGAATATTGCTTGTTGATGCAATGGATAAACCCTTAGGATTTACTGTGAAACCTTATAATGTTTGAGAGATAAATAAATCAATTATAGGCTAAATTATTCTCATCTAAACCTTTGGACCATTTATTTCAATAAGATCTTGAAAAACCCATAATATATCTTTAATCATTTGTTCTTCAATTCTCTTATGCATTCCATTAATTTTCTCACTCATATTATTTTGCTACTGGACCCAAAGTGTCTAGATGATATATATGATCAACCATATGAATTTCATTTGTCCACACAAGCTCTCAAATCATGGATCACATCTTATAGGACCCCTTTCACATTTTTAAACCTTCATACTCATCCTTGATCCTCTTAAGCTATATCAATACCGAATATTAACCAACCATACATAAAGCACATTAGAACAAGAACATTTCACACTTTGTCATGTACCTTGCACACTTTGTCATTGCCATTCTAGAACACATGAAACCTCATCAATAATCATGGTCACTTTGGAGACATAATTAAAAAACCTCCAACATTATTGACACAAGGTCTACCCTATTACTATTGTATAATTTATAATCTCTTCTTGACATAGCTCTTCTACTATGGATCTTGATTAGGAAAATTTCTTTATTGTTTAACCATTCCTCTTCAAACAAGTCAGTTAGGTTTTAAACCCTCAATTTTTCTTTGTATTTGATACAAACGTCACTATAGGTTGCACACTCCATAATGAAGATCCATTAAGTCTCCACTACTCCCTTGTCACAAAATAAACATGTTATTGTTTCCCTTTCTTCCTTAGGTACTATCTATCTACCGATTTCACACTTGAGATGATGTGAGCTGGTCCTCAACTATGCAATCAACATATTTGATTTCCATTTGATTTCTACCCCTATAAGTTCTTTTCTCCATGCTCCCATGTGGGGTTAAACTTATTGATATAGTATCTTTTATTTCATCCCAACTACTTTGGCCACATGGTTATCTTGAATTTCTATCTCACATACTTTTTTATTTCCTCATTGGTGTTTGGGCATTCTTACATGTTATTATCCCATTTACTCATCCATGTATTGTTTTATTTCATCCACATGTTTTTATTCTACTTAGATTTGCTTCTATTACTATTTATACCTGTATTATATATATATATATATATATATATATATATATATATATATAAATATATAATACAGGTATAAATGGTAATAGAAGCAAATCTAAGTAGAATAAAAACATGTGGATGAAATAAAACAATACATGGATGAGTAAATGGGACAATAACATGTAAGAATGCCCATTTATACATGTATTTTATATATATATATATATATATATATATATATATATATATATATATATATATATATATATATATATATATATTAGATGCCCGTATTTTTTATTAAGCTTTCCTCATCAAGCTTCACCCATTTTCACCTTAGCATTTTCTTTTGTGTCAACGTGTTTATATTTCATTTTAATCAATTAAAAAATATCTATAAAAAAAATTCTATTAATATTTATAAGTATAATAAAATTTTAATTTTAGATTTTATTTTAATCAGTTTAAAAATAATTTTATTAATATTTTTTTGGCTAGATAATCAGGGTTGGAGGGTGCCTCACTCATTTTATTATATGAAAATTTTGAGAATATAAAGCTCATACCAAGATGAGGAAGCTGAGGGTAGCCCAAACACTAAGAGCTATTCAATTACAACCAAGGGCCGAAATCCATAATACAACCAAAAAATTAAAAAATTACATCAAAATGCCTACAAAACACCACCTAAGGAGTAACCACCTTAGAAAAACACCAAGGTCAAACAACCATTGAAAAAGGAAAGCTAAGCACTATTGTCACCACCATCACCCCCAAGCATGTCACTGCCACCATCAAACATAAAAAAAATGTTGCCTCCACCATCCATATCCATGTCACTACCACCCATTGCCATTACCACTCCACCACCTGCTTCACCACAACACCCTTAGTAAGGACTCCATCCAAAACACAGGTTTATGAATCCATGTCCTAGTTAGCCACCATGTGTCCACACCTAACTCCTAAGGTGAGGTGTGTTTCCACATCCTCATTATTCTTTTCCCAAACCTTTCCTCTAATTTCCCCCAGACTAGGAGCCACACTCATACCTATCAATCAAGCTTGCATGTGCACCAAAGTATCCTTTTTTTTGGTGATGGGCCCATACCCCACCCTAATATGAATTGTCTAAAGGATAGGGGTGTGAGCCCCATAAATCCTTGAGAAAATATTAATCACCATATTTAAGCATAAGGATAACTTCCCCTGAAGAGCTGTTATAATTGACATCAGGGGAGAGCATAGGGATCCCACATCCAACAGTGATATACAGCTTCCATAGGGCCCCAAATTTTGAAACTAAGCTTATAGTAAATAAATATGAGACAAAATGTTGTCATACCTATCTACCAAATCCTTGAAGGTTCTAAATTGGACTATCCCTGAACTAGCTCAAGAAATGAATGAAGACCACATTCTTCTAGGGAGAATTGCTTAATAATTCTTTTTAGACCAATTCAAAATGCTCCTATACCAACTGTAGAGAAATATCCAAGGTTAATTATTTATCCCTAAATACCTACAAAAAATTACCCACAAAATTTGATGCCACTAGGGAGTTGACCTTAATAATACACTTGGTCTCTAGGAAGATAACGCTAGTGACTTCTTTGATAGCATGCAGGATGTCCTCCCTCTAAATGATGAAAACTTGATTCAACCTATCTTCTCTCACCATGCCATAAAATTCCACTTCCCATTTGATATTTATGATGTAGAGGTATGTATTTCTAAGCACAAATTATAGCATGTGATCTATGGTGATCAAGTGGCTAGCTATCTCAAAGAAATAATGAGGTTATTGTTGGCCAAAATTGGCCTACATACAAAAATTTTGCCTAGATGGACTATGACATTATCATAAACCATTAATTGACCTTTTTCCTTGTATATTACATTTATACACCTTCCTAGATCATAAAAGTTCAAATTT
Source organism: Torreya grandis (assembly GCA_037957365.1). Classification (NCBI taxonomy): domain Eukaryota; kingdom Viridiplantae; phylum Streptophyta; class Pinopsida; order Cupressales; family Taxaceae; genus Torreya; species Torreya grandis. Next base: position 1,239,249 of record JARHVA010004980.1, read on the forward strand.
GCAAGTTTCAAGTTTTTAGCATGCAAGTGGGGATAGTCAAAAAAGGCACTTTTGAGAGTCATAAAGGATTGGATGATGATTTATAATGATTGTAAAAGTTATAGGAACTCTTACAAGTAAATATGAAAAATTAATGAGGTATACATACCTCATAAATCTCAATATATGTTTAATTCTCTCTTCATAAGTTTCTTGGTTCTCACTTTCTAAGTGTGTATCAGGTCTAAATTCATGTTTTCAGATGTTTTTCTTGATTGTCAATGGATAAAAAATGAATTAAATAATTTTTGGGGTCCCTAATTTTCCTAATTAAAAATAAATTGAGTCTTGGGACCTCATAAAACTCAATAAAATGGCAAATTACAAGTCTACTAAAGAGGCATGTCAAGGATTTTCACTTGCTTGCTCACATATGGAGTCAAAAATGAGTGTCCCAAGTCTTTCCAAAGTGAAAAATTGGTTTGATAATGTGTATAAATCATGTAAAGGTCTTAATTACTCATCATAAAATTAAAACCAATCCAAAATTGGCTCCAAGTAAGGAAAATCACTTACAAGTAACTGTATTGGCTTGGAGAACTTAGGAGAGCACAAATATTACAGTTTTAAAGGTTTCCACCATTGTTTCAGGTCTTGAAGGAAGATTAAAGATTCATTTTAATCACTAAGTTTTTAAAGATACCATAAATTTTCAATCAAACATCAAATACATGAGAAAGTCACCTTGATCCTTTATGGAAAAATCAGGGTTCTCTGTGCCAAATCAACTTGTGCAACGCTTTTTGGGAGCAATTTCATAGGGATAAATCATGATTATTTATCTCCAAAACTTTTATGATGGTATAATAATGTTAGGGGAATATAATGGTAAACTTGGTCATAGAGAATTATTCTTCACGTGAAAATATCATAATCATGAAAACTGCCTAGTACATAGATTTTTGTATGTTTCTAGGTGTCAAATCAACCTATGCAACACTTTTCAAACACCATTTCTCAACCAAATAAATCCCAATCACCTTAAAATTTAATATTATGGTAAAAAAATGTGGCAAGAATGTATGGGTCAAAAAATTCTTAGAAAATTTTCTCCCAAATGTGAAATGCATAGGGTTAAAAATTGGCTTCTGAGCTAATTTTTACTTGGTCAATTTTTTGTATTTCTAGTTTTTAGATATAGGAAGTAAGCAAATTTCAAGCTCATTTTTGCAATGGTAAAGGAGGTCAAATCTTGTTAAATTTTATCATGGTGATAGCTATATTTAATTATAGTTTAATGGGAAAGATAGTGTAGACATATTAAGATATAATGTGTGGAATGCGCAGATATCAAAATTAGCTTCTGCATTGATTTTTACTTAGTCATTTCCTACATCTCCTAGTTGCTAAAGATACCCAATGATCACTTTTGAATCTCATTTATGTAGGATAAAATGAAGTCCAAATTTCATGAAAGTATGTATGATTATACTCTAATGGCATGAGAAGGTAATTCATTTGGTTTCATGGTTGCATGAGTTTCCAATGAAAAGTTATGATGGTGTGAAGTGACACTCTCAGAAAGATTTATCACTTAGCCAACTTTTTACCAGAAAACACTCAGAGGGCGGGTCACAGGGGTTAATTTGATCATTTAAAAAAACTAATAATACCCTTTTGAGCATCTTTTCAATAGATTTCTATAAATATAATATATGATGGGTTTTGCTCATATCTTTTCTCTATGATTTTCTATTTTTCCATATTTTGAAGGTGTTGATGCAACTGTGTGTGACTATGTGTTACTTTTTTAGACATATCTTATGATCTATAGTTACCTTTTTGATGCCATTTGTTGCATTGGAGATATAATTTCTCCCTCTTTGTAATGATGTTGATTTCAAATTATAGAAATGTATAATTAAAAATTGGTCAATGTCATAGCTAGAATGGTGTATGGATTTGACATGTCTACGAACTTCAATGCTTTTTGCCCTCAATAAGCCTTTCTAAGCTATGTTGTAAGAAAATATTCAATTTTTAGATCTACTAGAGTTATTAATTGTTTTATAAGTGTATTTCATGTCATTTCTCATCAATAGGGGTTAAAGAAGGTAATCAAAGTCACCCTCAAGGTCTCCAAGAATTAAATGCTAAGGTGACAAGCCTTCACAAAGTGTTTAGAGGTTTCTAGAAGACCAAGTGGGAGATGTGAAAATTTTGGAAAGTGGGAGAGGTTAAGTGGAAAGAGGAGGCAACTCAAAGAATTTAATAATCCTTATATAAGAATGAAGACTTTCTCCATGTAGAGGAGGATGACATCACTCAAGTCATCATCCATTTTCCCTTCTTCTCTCTTCCATTTTCTTCTATATATCTCTAATTTTTTCTCACTGTAAGATATAATCTCATTTGATAAGGTAAAACCCTATCAAAATGTGTAAGAAAAAGCATTTGAAGCAATAAGATCATCTTTTTGCCTATCTCTTTGATTTCACTTTGTGTTCAAGATAATTTGTGCAAGATTCCCTTGTGAAGAGGTCTTCTTCCTTGGTGTTTTTCCTCTCTTTATTGCCTTTTTTCAGGTAGTTTAAGATGTTTACAAGTCTTTTTTTTTATTTGAGTCATATGTGGGTTTATAGTGTGAATTTTACCATTCCTCTATGATTTACCCTTATCTAGGATGCCTTACTTGGAATTATTTATGCAAAACCAGCTAGTGTAAGAGATTGTGTGAGTGAGAGATATATGAGATACCCTTGTATTTACTTTTGAGTAATAATAGTGTCTTTTAATTTTATGCATCACCCTTTTTATGATTTTATCCATTTTTGGTAGCTCTTCTACCCTTTTCCAAGTAAAACCATTAGTTTAGGTGATCTACTAAGAGGAACCAACTTTCTCTAGAGGTTTAACCCCATCATAGAATACCCATAGCTTGAGGTTGATCCCATTATGTGGATAGGATGAGAGATCCTAAAGAACCCTCTCACAAGGTGAAATTATATGTCATAATAGTTTCCAAATGCCACGTCTGACCAAGCATAATAAACCCACCACAACCTCAAATTGAGAGAAGGGAAGTGTGTAATAATGGTTGAGGGAAGTATGTCAATTCCCACACTTCAATCATGTGCCTCTAATTATGGTATCATCCTCTCAAAATATTAGATCATAGGAAAATAAAATAGAATTATTTATTCCACCTTTCCTAATCAATGTAATAGATTATCTCCTCCTGATTGATACCTCTATCAGCCAGTTTACCAGCAAATTGATTCATTTCATATAAGTAATGATTCACTTACAAATTAGAAAAATATCCAAGGCACTCCCATGCACAACTTATAATGCTCTCAAGACTCCATGAGATGACCCACATGTCGACCCCCATTGCATTGAACATATAATCAGTATTCCATTGCATTGGATACTTTTCACGAATAACATGTCGTAGCTTAGTGTGGGAACAACACTAGAGAATGGTCATCCCAGGGAATGGACCCTAAGACCTCCCACTTCTAACACTCATCTCACTCATTGTTAGGCTATCATTCCTGGGTTAATTTTAATAATAATAATAATAATAATAATAATAATAATAATAATAATAATAATAATAATAATAATAATAATAATAATAATAAATTATTTTTTTCTAATTAATAAAATTAAATTTAATATTATGTCAAAAGCTTAAGCTTATGTTAACTTTACAGATAATGGTGAGAGGTGTTAAAGGATAATGGGGAGGCCATGTTCCTTATTCTTTAACTACAACTGTTTATAGGCCTTATTCTTTATACTTTAATTCCAATTATTTAGAGGCCTTATTTTTTATACTTGGACTCCAATTTTCTACAAATAAGAGTCGCACTATTACTTTTCCAACTTGAGTGTTACAAAATCTATGACAATATAACTAAATTATTTAGATATTTGATTTAATTTAGTACATATATTCTATACATTGGAGTCCACAAAATAAATTTAGTACATAAAGTGTTTGAATTTTAAGTGTATAAATTTACATGCCAACTTCCCTATCATATTGCCTTTCATGGCAACCTCCTCCTTGTCTTCTCTCTCAAGCCTCAAGACATGAAGATTATTTATCTACTACTTGCATTCTTGGGTGTAAAACATGACCCATCAACTTGGATACCATATGTTCCCAACTTCTCACCACCTTTTATTTATCATCTCCTCTCTTGGATAACTCTCCAATACTCAGTTTCAACTCCACATAACCTATTACTTGTAACCTTCACCCTCATGGGGTCTTCAACATTATATTCTTCAAATGAAGTCTCAAACTCAACTATCCATTGTATGAGCTCATTTGGGCTCTCTTTACCACATAAAAAAAGTATATTACTAGTGGGATGACTTATTTCCTTCTTAAATTTTGTTGGTCTCTTCTCATCTAGCTTGTCCTCTCTTCTAAGAAATCCAATTTGTTTGTAGGGAAATCAACATCTCCAACATATTTTCTTCTTCATCTAGCAACATCTTCATTTTTTCATCCTCCATCATTTCCAATTTTGGATGGACTTCATTCAATATCTTTTCCAAGCCTTCTATTCATGGTGTTCCTCCATTCTTGTGTGTCATATGATCACATACTACAATAGAATCAAAATAGATCCTCTCACAATCTCTACACTTAAAAGGCTTATCCCACAACTACAAAACTCACTTAGAATGAAACGTATCTCTTGACACCTTATACCCAACACCTCTCCTATGTTGAAAGATGACTTATTTTATTTTCTACCCACAACAATGTAAAAAAATAACTCTTGGTAGGATTCAAATCTGCTCTGATACCAAAATTCAACCTGATAACACTAAAGTTTCCATCATGCAACATTCTATAGAATTCAAACCCCTAGCTGACAAGTGAATTATCCTTGAGTGATGGATAATTAATGGCACTTGTGTGGGATGGTGACATCAATTAGATGGGATGAAAATTATGGTAGATAATTATGATGTCACAGGATTAACTGAAAAGGGGGAAATATCCCACAGATTAAACCATTAGAATTGATAATGTACATGAATATGCATCATTACATTACTAAAATTGTTAATAAAAAACATGATTATTTTTGGAAATGATTATTTTGGAAAACACTTGCCTCATTCACCTTAAGCTTATTTTTTGAAATGATTATTTGTGAAAAATATGTCCCTTAACGCTTACCTCATTTAGTGATCACACTTGAAGGGTTGGTCCTAATTTTAATTTGAAGTTTATTTAATCATCCAACCCTTCGATGATGAAAAGTTGCAAGATATAGTTTCACTTCCATTTAAGAGAGTAAATTAAGTGCATGCATCACTAAAAAATATGTTCAAAAAAAGAATTTTTTACATTTTAATAGATTTCAATTTGATAGTCTTTTTAGAGTGTGGAGAATAATTACAGTTTTAGATATTTTAATAAAGAAAAAAATCAAAATGATAAATACAACCAAGAATCCCCCAATAAAATTTCAAGTTTATATATCCTATCAAATAATTTTCTCAAAATTAAAAGATCAAGAAGCCCCTAACAAGCCTCTAAATTTAGATATATAACAAAGTAAGTTTCCCAAAATTATAAGTAAAAATAAGAATCATGTATCAAGCCTCCAAATTTAGATATTCTAATAAAGACAATTTTTTAAAATTACTTGGAAGCTCTTTAAAACTACCTCAACATTTCAAACTAAGATAATCAAGAGTAATTAGCTGACCAAATCTTGGTGGTAACTACTTTACCTTAATACAAATTTTTAAATTCAACTTCATTAATGATGAAAGCTCCCAAATCACTTCTGATAACTCGTCCAAAATAATAAAATAACAAAATTATAGCTTCTCTAGATTCTAATTTAACTAAACATGAGATATTTGTAACATTAAAATAATATAAATCTAACTATGAAGATAACAAATAGAAAATATTTAAATATCACTTTTCATCCCATACAATATTAAAATAAATCACCATATTTCACTATTAAAAAGCTTTAATAGGTTCATGTAGCCATCCAATTTAACCCCTACCTCTAATCCTAATGAAGCCACACTTCATTAGTTATAGGATACTACACCATAATAACAATGATTATCTTTTGAATTAAATATTGAATATGATCACCAAGCTTCATATTTTAATAATTCATGTTCTTGCATACTTAATTCACTATGAGGGGAACATAAATTAAAATTCTTTTCAATAGTTAAATTGTCAATTTATTTATATATATTTTGTGTTTATTTGTATCATTATCCTAAAGTATTAAAATTCTTTTATGTGGCCTAATTTTCTATCTTCGAAATAAATGTTGATGAATTTTGGGAAGAAAAAAGCAAAATTAATTGGGAATAAACAACACAGAGAGTCAACGCCATCTTTGAGGGATTCTACCTATGTTCTCTTGATGTAGCTTATTTAACATGAAGAACATAAAAGTTGGAGTAATAATAATTGAAGCAAAACTCTTAAATGATTGTAAAATCAAAAGGAAGGTGTTGGAGAGTTGTCAATGATGTCATGGTGATGTCATGTAGGTGTATAGGTGAGTGGATAAAGTGCCTTGATAGTCTAAGTGACAATGAAAAAGTGTGCAATGTGCTTATCCTAGTATGCTAGAAGAAGGCTTGGTGGATCTTCAGTGTTTGCATGGTTAAGGTTGTTTATGGATGAGTATGGTGATTTGAGCATGTGTGAGGGGTCCTATCAGAGGTCAAAAATGTTTTTATGGATTATGTGCATGATTTTTTTCATCTGGTTCTTCATTATAGTCAACTTGGTAGATTGGTATTATGGCAAATAAATCTAAGTGAATAAATTGATGATGTTAACATTCACATGTGTGTATAAGTCAGGGGAGTTGGTCATATGGTTGTGAAAACATTAGTCCCAAGTTAATATGGTCCATGTTTCAAGTCATGTGATGATTCACAACCAAATATATGTGGGTGCTAAGTTGTCTTCTCAAACAAAATTCACTAAGGTTCCATACTTAGCCAAATTTGCAAAGGAGCTCAAGTAGAGTTGACTAAGCATATTGATGTAGTCATATTTCACACATGTGGTAGTTTCAAAATATTTGATCATATGGGTCTATTTATTTTTGTGCCTAGTTACTATTCACTAAATTTTAGGTCATGCAATGAAGTACAACAAAAGATATGCATGTGCAAAGTCGGGCTCCCAAGCATTTTGACTGTGTTTTCTAAGTTCAAATAGAGCATAGTAAGCAGTTTTATGATGTTATATTTTTCACACATGGAGGTTTTAGTAGGAAATGGTCACATGGGTTTGTTTAGTTTTTTGCCTAGTTTATTTTCACCAAATTTTAGGTCATCCAATAAAGTACATGAAAAAATATGCATGAGCAAATTTGGTCTTCCAAAACATTCTAGGCATAGTTGGCTCTATGATAGATAAATCTAAGGAGGCATATTGATGATGTCATATCTCACATGTGTGAGGGTTCCAAGATCATTTTGACATATGGATGGATTCTCCTATGTGAAGAGATAATGTGGTCCAAGTTTTATATTATGCGTCTAAGCACAACAATATTTATTGAGGTTCAAAGTTGGCTTCTCAGATAGATTGCAATAGTTCCCATGGTAATTTTTGCACAAGGTAAAGTTTGAGAAACTCTAGAGGAGATCAATGGAGAAAATTTTATCCAAGATTTTAGGATTCATCAAGATGAATCCAAGTGTTTATGGTTTAACAGTAAGCATATGTAAATATTGAGCTTCTTCAGAAGATCAATAGTGAGTGGGTATTCATACAGTTTGAGATCAATGGTATGTGGTGAGGCAATGAGGTCAAAGTTTCTATATTGAATGAGATGAGGTGAACATGATAGTTGTTTAATAAAGGTAAATGCCAAGAAACTTAGAGGAAGATCAAAGGTGTGTGATTGATCTGAGCATCTAAAATATGAGATGATATCAAAGTGATTGACATTTAACTGTGACTATTTGTTTTTGAATATTCACATTAACATAGTAAAAAATTAGTGCTTTGTATTATGTCCATAACTTTTAATCTAGGATGAATTTATTGAAGTTGTAAAAAGAAAAGTTTTAGAGGACTCCATAGCACATATATTGAACCTAGTTATGTGGTTTGAATGTATGTATAGACAAATATATTGATCTCTAAATTTGACTATGTGTTTAACTGTGTTTTGTAAGTAACCTGAGATGGGTGTTTGAGCTTGTTTTGATGTTTTCCAGATCTCTCTTGATGAATTAGCTATTGGATATTGTTGTAGAATATTTGTGTATGATATATGTGGTTTATGAAGGTGTGATCAATTGATCTTAAGTATGAATAATGCTTGAAATTTTGATTGTGTGTTCGTTCATGGTGTTCATATGTGCAAGGCTAATGTTTGAAGAGTTTGAGCATACACAGAGGTGAGAAAAGTTGATTGTAATAATTTAAGGATGTAAAGGGGGTTATTTGAAGTGGATATTTGTATTTTAAAGTTGTCATATGTTTTTATTTTCTTGATGAAGTGCTAAATGGGTGAATAGGTCTCTATGAGACCTATAAGAGCTACAAGGGCCTAATTGAAAGGTGTAGTTGCTTAAGTGTGACACATAGATGTTATGGCTGACCTTGAATATGGTATTGAGCTATGTCTAAATGTGAGAAAATCCTTATGGGATAAGGCATGTCTAATATCTGACTAAAGAGTTGATATTCATGAAGGCTCTATAAATAGTGAAACCAAATGTGATGGTTTCTAGATAAGTAAGACGCTTGTTGGAGTGGTGTGAGTATTGAAGTGAAGAAGAGAGGAGAGTGAGTGTGCCCAATGGATGGGTTTATGAGAAGAAAAAATTGAGGACTGTGTGTATGACCTATAGGTCATATTATTGATGTTAGATTACTACTTCTACAGGTTGAGGATGAGTGAAGATGTTTAGAGTGCTCCAAAAGGATGTTTTGGATGTTTTGAGTGTGAACGAAGTATAGTTGATGTTTATGTGAGCTTGGTGGCTGATTTGAGAGTTATATAAAAGTTTACACTATCTATATGACCATTTTTTTATGTTGTGGATGTTATAATAGAGTTGTTACTAAGAAGGGTAGAGTGATCCAAAAGGTGGCTTTGGATGCATTGAGTGTGCAAAGTTGAAGAGAGATGATATCCTTGTATCTCCTTCAGATTCGTAGGTAATTAGTATTTAGAAGATTATATATTCATAGGTTTTGTTGTGTTTCCTCAACATCTAGGGTGTTTTAGCCTCCTTGTTAGGTGAAACTTGCTAAAGATATAGTTATTATGGTTTCTCAGCTAGATAGGTTTAATAGCTCCTTATGGGATTGTAGTCTCACTAAAATAAGGGATGGTAGTTCCCTGATCAATTATTATTGGTCTAAATTGGTTCTTATTATTATAAGATAGTAGTCCAATTGTAAGTTCTAGTGGGTTTTCTCCCCCAAGAGGGTTTCCCACATATGTCATGTGTTATGTGCTTGATCTTGCATTGTCTCTCTTGTTTGTTGTTATGAATGATGTGTATGCTTCATGAATGTGTATATTGATTGATTAACGATTTGAAGGAAATGGAATTAAAATTGGATTATTTAGGCTCACTAATACACCCCCTCTCAATGATTATACCTCTAATAATCAGTATCAAAGTGGGTCATTTGGAGGAAGCTTAACAGTTTGAAGGAGATCCAAGGTATAAGATGTTTAAGTAGTTGAAGAAAGAGAATCAATAGTGGAAGGCTATGATCAAAGCACTTGAAGAGTAGATAAGTTATTTAAAGAAAAATTCTAAAGAGAATGAGAAGGTTATCAAATATCTCAATATTTAGCTAGAATATTCTAAGGCAAGTTTGAGTTCAAATGAGGAAAGTTGTTTAAAAGAAGGAGACATCATGTGTGATAAATATGTTTACCATGACAATGAAGAAGAAGTTGATCTAGAAGTTGAGCTCATTGGTGCTCTTGGTAAATTGAAGGAGCAAAAGAAGAGGAATCATAAAATGAGGAATATAATCAAAGTTCTTGAAGCATAATTCTATTCTATTGAGAGAAGTTTGTTAGGCTAGTCCACAAGAAAAGAGAAGAAGTATCAAAAACAGATTAAGTCTATTGAAGAACAAGCATGTAGATTGGAAGATGATATGGATAAAAAAGCTAAATAGGATAAGGAGACCATCAAAGATCTCAAGATTTAGTAAGAGACTACAAATTCAAGCATGAGAGATAAATAAGATGAATGTGTGCAATTGAAGACTAGTCTTGTTTCCTTGAAAAATATACTGGAAAGGAAGCATGAGAAGCCTAAGTATATCAAGGAGAATGCAAGATTTGAAATCAATGCAAGAAGGTCTATCAGACAACCAAATGCTTAAAGGTATGTTAGTTTATTCCATGGTCATTGTTATATATGTAATAAGTATGGTCATAAAGCTAAGGACTGTAGAAGGAAGTCAGTCAAGTATGGACATTCATAGAGCTATGATAGAAGGAGTTTTTGGCAAAAGATTGATCATAGTTCAAATCTGTCAAAGGTACAAATGATGTTATTTGTTTCAGTTGTCATAAGAGTGGTCATATTGAAATTTTTTGTCCAAGTAGAGTCAACAAGTCCTCAATGTATTTCAAGGGACATGAAACTCCCATTGTGCATAAGAAAGGTCATTCTTGGTTATGGAGACCAAAGATTATTAATATTAATCACACTAGTCAAAATGTTGATAAGAAAGTTGCTTTAGAAGAATGTGTTTAAGATCAGTCTAATCATAAAGGTCAAGAAATTAAAATGACTATAGAGAAGATGAAGGATGGTAAGCAAATGAATGATAAATCTTCTAGGAGTGATTTAGGTGAGTCTCTAGGTGGTTTTTTTGCTATGAAGGAAAGACAAGAACATCTATTGATAGCATTTATTGAAAATTTTGAAGTAAAGAAATAAATCAATAATCCATTCAAAGTCAAATGAATGATGAGGTAGGACTACAAATTAGATAAAGGTATGGAGATATGGGAGTCTCTTGAGTTTTGTGACTTTTAGTCTCTCTATGTGAAAGGGGTGTCTCTATCTAGGCTTCAAGGAAACACTTGTTAGCAAAAGGAAGCATGGTGGATGTTATTTAGGTCTTGTTTAATGTTTTTTGACAAGAAAGAATGAAGATAAGGTATGTTTTTGCATTCATATTTTTTATATATCTATTTGTTGAAGAAAAAAGCCTGTGAAGATTCTTAGTGTTTCCATCTTGAGAAGGAGTTATCTTGTTGATCATGGTTTGGATGTGTTGGTATAAGAGTGAGTTTCAATATTTGTTTGTATTATTACAGTGAAATTTGTGCTCAAGGTGTGTTTAGGGATTTAGTCTCTAAAGGAAGGGTATGGATATTTCCAAGTGTAGAAGTAAGTGTATTTTATCTAAATCAAAAACATCAATCAGTATAGAGGTATGTGGTTCTTTGATTGGTATTTTAGAAAATGCATTTTTTTGGTAAAAAATTGATGATCCTATGTTGCCAAGACTTGTGTTGATCATTAGAAGGCCATAATTTAAGATGGAGTAACAATTTCATGAGCTTGATCTAGAGGTTTGTGAAGGAGCTATAGTGCAGAGGCAAAGTTGATGGTCATGGCAATGACTTAAGAAAGAAGATCTGAAGACAAGGGGGAACTTTCTAAGCTCTATGAGTAGTTTTTTAGGTCCAAGGATCAGATAAACTCAAGTTCATATTTGTTCATGTCAAGAAGGGATAAGTGCTTTGACAAGGTCAGAATGATGTCATAAGGTGTTTTTGTCATTTTGGCTTGGTGTTTTTTGTGGTGTTCTTTAGAAGTATCCATAGGGTTAGAATGGGTGTTTTATGTGTCAAAACAAGTTTGATGGAATTTCAAGAAGAGTTTGGTGCTCAGAAAGGTCTATCCACTTATGTGTGATATGTTCCAAGTCATTTCGTGTCTTGATGATCATATTTATGTCTTTTGGAAGTTTTTGTGTACTCTCGAGTTTATCTTTTTTGTTGTAGATCAAAGCCATGGTATAGGAAGTCAAGTTTCCCAAAGGTGTGAAGGCTCAAATATTGGTAAAAAACTATGTGATGGTTGTCTCCAGGTGTACAAAAACTTTCAAAAGTGGGCGTTGACCAGAAGGAGATTTGTTGACCTTGTTTGTTTTGAGATTCTAAGGTTTTAGGCTATGCTAGAAAAGTGGCTTTCCTTATGATTTGAGGTTTGAGGATTCTTAATATGTTTAATGGGATAAATTTGTTGTGAAATCAAGATTCATAGAGATTTTAAGGTTTGTTACTTTCAAATTATTCATATTTTTGTCAAGATGGAGGCCTAATTGGCTAGTAGGTCTATGAAAGAAGTATGTTGTAGAGGATGAGTTAGTTGATGAAAATTGGTGTGCTTGAAGAGGAATATGAGATTGATACATATATGAATTTTTAGGTCTTGAAGGTGCATCTAATAAAAAAAAATTGGATATACAAGTTTCCAGTAGGGCTACAAGGAGACTAGACATGCCTAGTGTGAAGATTTGATGTTTCTTTTTAGTTTCTCCAAAAGAGCAAGGTATGTATGTTTCAAGGTAAGTTATCAGGTTTATTAATAACATATTTCCTATTTTGTGAGTGGAATGAAGTTATATTGGTTGTACTTGAGATGGCTTGAGTGAAAATGCTAGGAAGCCTGTGTGGTGGTTCTTCATGGTGTATGGAGATCTGAAGATTCTCAAGAGGTGAAATGGCTCATAGAGCTTAAGAGGAGTCCCTATCAGATGTTTATTTATGTGTTTCATCATTTTTAAATATTTTTGTGTGTTCTTTCTTCATTTATTTCAAGGCTTGGTTGAAGAGAGTTTGGCATGTAGCAAGAGGAAGTTGTCAAGCAAGAAGAGGTAGGCTCAAGGTAAGAGGGAGATTATATCATCTTTATAAGATGGTCATCTACTATTGGTGGTATTTTTATGTCTTCAAGATCATATTATTCCCACTTTTTCATTGTGTCAAATGGGGAGAAGGTTCCTATTGAAATTTGAAAGGGGAGAAGGTTCTTGTTGTAAGAGTGATTAAAGAGAGAGAAGGAAGGTGAGTTGTATGTTGGGTGTTGACATAAATGACAAAGGGGAAAATTATTAGAGAGTTGTCAATAATGTCATGGTGATGTCATGGAGTGGTCCAAGTTAGTGGATGAAGTGCCTTGATAGTCTAAGTGACAATGAAAAGGTGTGTAATGTGCTTATCCTAGTATGCTTAAAGAAGGCTTGGTGGATCTTTAGTGTTTGCATGGTTAAGGTTATTTAGGGATGAGTATGGTGATTTGAGAATATGTGAGGGGTTATATTAGAGTTAAAGGATGTTTTTATTTCTTGTGTGCATGAGTGGTTTTCATCCAGTTCTTCATTGTGGTCATCTTGGTAGATTAGTCTTGTGGAAAATAAATCTGAGTAAGCAAATTGATGATGTTAGAATTTACACATGTGGATAAGTCAAGGGGAGATAGTTATATGGTTTTGATCACATTATTCCCAAGTTTATATTTTCCAATTTTTAGGTCATGCAATGATGTGCAACCAAAGATATGTGGGTACAAAGTTGTCTTCTCAGACATTATTCATTAAGCTTCCATACTTATCCAAATTTGTAAAGGAGCCCAAAGAGAGCTGACTAAGCATATTTATGTAGTCGTATTTCACATGTGTGGTATTTATAATGATTTTATCATATGGGTCTATTCAATTTTGTTCCTAGTTATTATTCACTAAATTTTAGGTCATGTGATGAAACATAACAAAAGATATGCATGTGCAAAGTTGGGCTCCCAAGCATTTTGACTATGTTTTCTAAATTTAAAGAAAGCTGAGTAAGTAGTTTGATGATGTTATATTTTTAAAAAAATTAGGTTCTATGATTAAACAGCTACATGGGTTTATTTAGTTTTGTGCCTAGTTTATTTTCACCAAATTTTAGGTCATGTGATAAAACACATCAAAATATATGCATGAGCAAAGTTGGTCTTCCAAATAGTTCTAGACATAGTTGGCTCTATGAAAAATAAATCTGAGGAGGCATATTTAAGATGTCATATATCATACATGTGATGGTTTTAGGAGTAGTTTCATATATGGATGGATTCTCCTATGTGAGGAGATCACATGTTCCAAGTTTTAGATCACATGTCTAAGCACGGTAAAAGTTATTGAGGTTCAAAGTTAACTTCTCAAATAGATTGAAATGGTTCCCATAGTCATTTTTTCACAAGGTAAATTTTGAGAAACTCTCAAGGAGATCGATGGAGTGCATTTTCTCCAATATGTTAGGATTCAGCAAGATGAATCTAAGTGTTTGTGGTTTAACAGTAAGCAGAGGTAAATATTGATCTTCTTCAAAAGATCAATGATGAGTAGGTATTCATATAGTTTGAGATCAATGGTGCATGGTGAGTCAATGAGGTCAAAGTGATAGCTATTCATCATGGTTAAAGCAAGGATAATCTCAAAGAGATTGATGAAGCATATGAGGTTAAAGTTGCTAGATTGCATGAGACAAGGTCAACATGACAATTTTTTAACAAAGGTAAAGACCGAGTAACTTCAAGGGAAATTGATAGTGCATGATTGATCTAAGCATCAATAACATGAGATGATAGCAAAGTGATAGACATTTAACTGTGACCATTTGTTTTTGAATATTCAAATTAACATATGAAAAAACTAGTGCTCTATATTTTGTCCATAACTTTTGATCTATGATGAATTTATTGATGTTGTAAAAAGCAAAGTTATAGAGGAATCCACAGTGCATCTATTGAACCTAGTTAGGTGTTATACATATATGTATAGACAAAGATATTGATCTCCATTGTTGACTATGTGTTGGATTATGTTCTGTAAGTGACTTGAGATAGATGTTTGAGCTTATTTTGATATTGTTTAGATGTCTCTTCATGAATTAGATATTGGATATTATTATAGACTCTTTATAGATTACTTGTGTGGTATTTGAATGCCTGATCAATCTATCTTCAATATGAACAATGCTTAAGAATTTGAATGTGTGTTCATTCATGGTGTTCATGTATACATGGCTAATGTTTGAAGAGTTTGAGCATGTGCAGAGGTAAGCAAAGTTGACTATAATCATTTGAGGATATTGAAGTTTTAGGTGAGTGGATATTTGTATTTTAAAGTGGTCCTATGTTTATATTTTCTTGATGATGTGATAAATGGGTGAATAGGTCTCTATGAGACCTATAAGAGCTGTAAAGGCCTAATTGAAAGGTGTAATTGCTTAAGTGTGACCCATAGATGTTATGGCCAACCTTGAAGATGGTATTGAGTTATGTATTGATGTGATAAAATAATTAAGGGCTAAGTCATGTCTAATGGTTGATCAAGGAATTGATATTCATGGAGGCTCTATAAATAGTGAAACTAAATATGATGGTTTCTAGATAAGTAAGAGGCTTATTAGAGTGGTGTGAGCATTGAAGCAAAGTAGAGAGGAGAGTGAGTGTGCAAAATGGATGGTTTGATGAGTAGAGAATATTGAGGACTATGTATATGCCCTATAGGTCATATTTTTGATGTCAAATTAGTGATCTTATAGGTTGAGGATGAGTGAAGAGGTCTAGAGTGCTCCAAAAGGATGTTTTGGATGTTTTGGGTGTGAGTGAAGGATAGTTGATGTATGTGTGAGCTTTATGGCTAATTTGAGAGGTATCTCAGAGTTTGGACTATGTTTATGACCATTTGGTTGTGTTGTGTATGTTGTGATAGGGTTGTTGTTGAGAAGGGTAGAGTGATCTAAAAGGTGGCTTTAGATGCATTGAGTGTGCAAAATTGAAGAGAGATGATATACTTTGTATCTCCGTCAAATCGGTAGGCAATTAGTGTTCAGGAGATGATCTATTCATAGGTTTTATTGTGGTTTCTCAACATCTAGGGGGTTTTAGTCTCCTTTCAAGGTGAAATTTGCTAAAGATCTAGTTGTTATGGTTGCTTAGCTAGACATGTGTAGTATCTCCTTGTGGGATTTTATTCTCACTAAAATAAGGGATGGTAGTTCCTAGATCAGTTGTCATTGGTATAAATTGGTTTTTTTTATTATAGGACATTAGTCTAATTACAAGTTTTAGTGGGTTTTCTCCCTTAACAGGGTTTCCCACATATGTCATGTGTTATGTGCTTGATCTTGCATTATCTCTCTTGTTCATTGTTATGAATAGTGTGTGTTCTTCATTAATGTATGTATTTATTGATTAAGGATTTTAAGGAATTAGAATTTAAATTAGATTATCTAGGCTCACTGATTTAACCCCCCCCCCCCCTTAGTGATTGTACCTCTAATAGGAGGTTGGGTAGGGATGAAAACTACTAAATTTGAGGATAAACATTGATGGAAATAAAATTAACTACCCAACATTTAATATGAATTAATCAATTAAAAATGAAAATTGCATATAAAAATATCATTTTCATTCCTTATCTATTATATTTTAAATAGTATGGGTTATAATCTTCAAGGATTTGTGGAATGAAAAGGGAGGTGACTTGTGTATGCAGCAGGAAAATTAAGATGATTATATTTATATTATGAGTGGAAAAGAAAATTGAATTTATTTATGCACTATAAATTAAAAATATTCATAGCCTAAGCAAGGAAACATAAATATCTTTCCATGTACCAACCATGCTTCTTTAAAGTTTCTTTTCTTCACCCAAAACACTAATACAATGTTAAAATTATGGCCCTTTTCTATGTTCTCTTCCAATATGTTGGATTTTGTAGATAATAAAAAACCACCTTTATAATGATACCATGTTGCAACAATAATAAAAATTTGATGAAAAATAAGAATGAGAAAAATAAAATTTAACAGTGTATACTTATTTTTTTGAAAATCATATGTTGAAAATGGTTTATAGACTGAGAACTGATATTTATTCTTGATAAGTTTATGAGTAATAAAAATAGTAAGGGAAGTAAAAGAAGTAATGTTTATTCAAAAATGACATTAAATAACTCATATGGATATGAAAATTTAAAAAATGATGATAAGACTATTTTTTATTAATTAGTATGGCATAGCTTCATATTTATGGATACTTAGCTCACTCCATATGTTAAAACATGGGGTTTTGTAATGAAATGGAAATGGACATAGCACACCAAAAAGTAGAATATGGTGTACATTTAATAAAATTCCACATAACATGATCTTGTAAGTAGTGGCACAAAGTTATTTGAGAGCATATCTCAGTCACAATCTTCTCTTGATGAGACACATACATTTAAGTTTAACTTTAGAATGTATTATGGTGCATACATGAGAAAATAAAACTCAACAGTCACTTTAAATTATAAATACAGACAAACCAAAAATAATTACAATTTATCTAGTGTGGTCTATATGAATCTCGAGTACCTTTCTTACCCACCATCATAAGAAATTTATATACTTTTTATATAAATGTCCAGAAACACTTTTGTCATACTTTTTGATCATATTTATATCAATCATAGTTTCTCTTATAAAATATTTGGACTTTTCAAGGTGTGTACCCTACACTAATAGTGATGTTGTGTTGATGGGCATTTTTTTATATCCCTTATTTTGTCATTTTTAATATGCATCTATACTTCTATGTTGTCAAGTATTTTATAAACTTTGAATTTTTTTGACAGCCTATTTTTCAATTACACTTCTTTGAAGGGTTTGAAGCCCTTGGAAGTCTTGGGAAGGGATCAAAGTTTATCACTGCATTCACCATTAAAAACACATTTTAATTCATATAAATGTCATACCTTCTAAACAAAAACATCATGAAGATGCTAAAGACATTGGTTCTTGTCCTTACAAAAATATTAATGTCATCCATGAAAAAATTATGCACTTACCCACTATCCCTTTTAAGGCAAAGTTTATTACTCATTGAAAAGTCACATCTATATTAATAATTTTCAAACATTAGAGTGGGGGAAGCAATTTTGATGATCCACTAACCTATGGTCTATCCTGCTCTATTGGTGAAACTTCATAATTTTCCATTTCCTTCAATGATAATTTTAAAAGTATTAAAAATTTAAGGAAAATCCAATTCTCCATGGGAAAGCAATGTGAATAACTCAACAACAATGGGATAACATTATTTATAAAATAATTATGGCAAGGGTGAACTTGAAGAGTTATCCTTAGATTTATTTCCCAATCTTTTTTGGTTATTATTCTAGTAGTTGTTCTACCAACTATTTGTTTCTTTGAAAAAAGTATTTTTTTTCCTATTGGCTCATTTGTCTAGAATTAATATTTCTCTAAAGGCTATTCAAATCATTACAAAGTTTATACATCATTTTGGTGAGAACTTCTAACTCAATTTAATGTGTATTATACGTTGGGGTTGTGACCTAAACATATTATGTTTTTGGAACTAATGATAATGTATGTGTTGTGATTTAGTCAGGAATAGTCATAATGACTTGTGGTGTAATTAGAATTAATATTTTCCATATGTTTTGGACAAATTTGGGATTCAATCCTTAAGGCATTGATTATATTTATATTATAAGCTTTAGTGTAGGCCTCCACCAAGCTAGTTACAGAACATCTTCTTAAAAATATAGAAGTGACTATTTCTAATCCATCCAAATACATATAGAGTCCATGGGAGAAAGTATTATATGATATTTATGGATATGATTATACATACATTAGAATATTGCATTGAAATTCCTCATGGTCTCATTGATCTCCTTTTTAATCATGCAGAACTAGCTAAATTTAACACTAGGATATAATGCTCCTCTAAATTGTTCATGTTGTGTAGAATGGGATATATTGATAAAATTCTTGTTAATGTCATGTAAAATTAGGAACAATACCATTATGAATAATATATATCATTTATGTTTAATTACAATTCATTATTAAGGCCAAATATAATAATACAAAATATCTAGATGCATGTCGTCCTCATGCATATACAATTTAGGTCTAATTCTCTATAGGATGTTTATAGGTAAAATTAATTATATTTTTAATGGAATATGTAGTTATTTGATGTTTTAGTACCATCATAAGGTTCTATGATATATTATTATGTCCAATACTCCACTAAAGAATCCCCCCAAGTTTATGTTATAGAATATTAGCTAGAAAGTGGTTGTTCATATTATTATTATCTTGTTCAAAATGGGCATGTACCCTTTATACACAAACCTAGAATATTATGTTGTGTATAATAGGAAAATTCTATTATAATCAAGGATGTCCTTAGTCAAGATAACCAAGGTTTGAATACTATCAATATTGGAATAATAAGACTTTCCCTTGTTTGATTATTTATTAGAATTTATTGAGCCGTTATAATTAAGGATGTCCATAAATGAAGGAAATGATACATATTCCCATTGTACATAAGGTGTAAGTTCATATTATTCTTATCTTTTTCATAATGGGCATGTGTTCATTCTACACAAGATTTGAATATTATCAATGGGATATTCAAGCAATAGTGGGTCCCCATTTGATTTGGGGTGTCTGAATACTATCAATAGGATATTATTATAAATCAAGATTTTATGTTAAGACATTAATAAAAATATTATATGACAAGGTATCAAGGTGAGACCCTAAAACTAAATTATAATTTCTCTTACAAAATAGTCACACGTATTATTAAATTTTAATAGGATTATTTACGTAGTTTGATTTTGTATTAGAATTTATTGAGACATTATAATCAAGGATCTCTATAAATGAATGAAATAATATATATATATATATACATTCCATAGAATGTGGATGTTTATAATATTCTTATCTTTTTTATAATAGGCATGTACCCATTCTACATAGGATTGGAATACTATCAACAGGATATTCAAGCAAGAGTGGGTCTCTATTTGATTTTATAAATTGGGATGTCTGAATGGAAGTTGTTGAAAAAAAGTTCCAAGTCTAATTCTCTATGGCATGCCACTATTTATAATTTATTATACTATGAAAATCATATGTATCTATCTAATGCCACGATACCATGGCAAGGTTCCATGGTATACTATTATGTCTAGTACTCCACTGAAGAATTCCCTCATTGAGCTTATATTATAGAAAAATTGGAAAACATGTGGATTTTCATATTATTTTTATATTATTTACAATGGTCATGTTCCCGTTCTCTAAAAGATCATAATACTATCAACTATAACATTTTTTATGATCCACACCATGGGGCACAAGACCAAGAGTATGGGAAACAACTGAGTTTGGTTGTGCAGAGTGAATACACAGATATGTATTGAGATATAATAATTAAACACATTCAATAGAGTAGAATTCTTACTTGTAGGAAATGAAATTTATATTCATTAGTGAAGAATAGGTAAAACTAGTATAATGTGTTACAATGCATGTATTACAAAATAGATATGTAGAGTATGTTATTTGTGTTGTGCATATTACATATTTATACATAGAATATGAAAGTAATTATAACTAATATCAGTTACCAAGAAGATAGTTGAGTCATTTCATCTTCAAGGCTGGACTATGATTGTTGAACCTCTTGGATCACATGGCCGAGGTGAGTCGATGCATGAGTGTGCAGTTGAGCCCAATAAGTTGGAAAGCCCATAAGGGAATACTAGTTAGGCATGTAGGACTAAAAGGCATATGGGGTGTCAAATCACATGGAATGGTGAGTCATGTAGGACTTTAGGGTACACTATACTATGAGCTATAGAGTACATAGAAGTTAGTGAGTCCATGGGTGGGTCAGTAAGGCACACTGAACTATGCGGTATACAAGACTGGGATCTATGGAGTGCATAGAATTCAATGATTTCATGAGTGAGTCAGTAAGGTGAAAAATAGTGAAGCATTTAGAATTTCAAGGTGCACATTATTGAAAGGTGCATGGGATTATAAGGCATGTGATCAATTGGTGCATTATACTTAGGAAGGAAGAAGAAGACTTATTGTGAATGGTTGAGCAAGTTGTATATAAAGTGGAGTACACTTTATGTAGTAGATAAAATGAGGATTAAGCTCAGATGTATAGAGGCTATGCATAGATAATTTTGCCATTTTGATAGAACATTTTAAATTATCTAATCAAGGCCTAATTCCCCATATCATTAATGCCCAAAGCATAGTAGGTGCATGGCCATATAATCCTTGAGACTTACAAATTTTTACATAGGGTATGTGGTTCTCTTTTATTTGATCGGGCTCTCCCAATTTCTAACAGGTATGTCAGATCCAAGAGAATGACACGTCTGACATTGGGTCAAGCTCATTGGTCGACTCTTATCAAGCTAAAACTCTAAACCATGTGACATCCTTTAATTTATTTGGGCTCTCTTTGGCTCTCCCAATATATTTAGTTGTCTAATGTTACAGTACCATCATAATGTTTTGTAATATACTATTATGTCCAGTACTCCACTAAACAATCCCCCCAAGCTTATGTTATATAATATTAGTTATAAAGTGGATGTTCATATTATTATTTTGTTTAGAATGGGCATGTGCCCATTCTACATAGAGTTTCAAAGAGACCTTCAAATTCTCTATATGTTCTTTTATATTCCTTCTCCCATAATTAGATAATTTATGAAGGTCATTATCAAGTATTCAATATAAATAAACATTCACATTAATCTACATTTTCAAATCTTATTTATAATACTTGATTTTTATTCATAGAAATAGATTTGTAAGCACCATATTATTATTTCAACAAACTATCTATTATAAGTAAACTTATAATTTTTCAGGTGCAACTTATTTTTTTCATCAATAATTAGGGTCATGTGGATCCTCTCTCATTTATTTATTTATTTATTTATTATAATAAAAAATAGTTTTAAACACAAAACATAAAGATGTGCACATCATATTTATTAGTACTATTATACATGAAAGGGATACAAAATGTAATTGTTGGTGTTCTAGATTGCACCCTAGCTAAGAAGGGGATTTTTCAGGTCCTGTTGCTCAAATATAGTCCAACATGGGACTGATCCTAGATTATGGGTCACCTAAAATTTGATTAAACCTCTAGAGAAGGTTGATTTTTTTCCAGATCTATCACCTATAATAAACCTAAACTAGCACTTGCTTGGAAAAATGAGAGAGATTAACAATAACTTATGAAAAGAATGTAAAAATGAGGTGATGCACCAAATCTTGTGATCCTTACACTCACACAAGACACACTATAGGATGTATTCAAGACTGTAGAAGATCACTCACATAATTATTTCATAAAAAGGCATGAATTGGATATTAATCTATCATGAGAGGGAATTTTTCCACTTCTAAAATTAACCAATAGATCATATATTACACTTAGAATGACCTGTGAGGATTGCCAAAATAGTAAATGAAGGTGAGAAAACTTAGATAGAGATAAGGAAAGCATACATTCACTTGACAACATTAATGAATTTATAAAACACACTTAAATTCAACTACAAAATGGAGAAATTTAGTCTTTTATTGCATCAAATAGGTGTCACAGTATAAATCTCAACAAAATCTAGTCATACCAAAAAGAGGGATCCATTTTAAGGCTTATAAGCCTATATTTATGAAAAAAGGAAAGAGAGGGAACTGATCAGATAGAAAACATTGAATGAGACCCAACCACCCTCGATGGATTAACACCAACTTGAGGATGTTAAGTCATGATCTTATTAACAAGGAAGGTCCTCATAAAATAATTGATTGATCCATTGATTTTTATCCAACCACCAAGTCACTTTATCAAGACTCCACACTATTTTCTACTTAATTTGTTGATGAGTACAAAACCTTCATGTCTTAAAACTGATAAATTTATGCTTGGTCTACCTTGGGTGGCTATAAATATCTACTTGTCTTGGAAATGGCCATGATAAAGAATAATAATATTCCCCATAATCACATATCTATCCCAAAGAAATATCTGAGAATAGATTGAAAACCAATGTCATTTATTGGTTTTCCTATAGCTTTCATGTCGATGAAATTAAGCTTCATAGGTATCTAATCTTGTTTTGACATTTAGTCACCAAATTTGGTATATAATAGGTCTAAAAGACCTATTCTACATCCATGGAGTCTTGATGGAGACCCTTGATCTCTGTAATATATACCCTGGTTCGATCTTAGTTCATGCTCAAGCTTGGCTCATTTATTTTTTTATCTTACCCAGGTCAAAGAATGTTATGTAAACTTCTATCAAAAGTCTTGAGCTCGCCTTTATTTGATTTTACATTAAAAACTAACTCTAATCATTGACATGTTAACCCACCTCACACTATCAAATCTGCTTTTCTAGATGAACGTTGATCATTGATCCTTTGTTAGTTAAATATGCTTATGCTACTTGTCATTCATATATTTGATCTCAATATTTACTGACCCCTTTCACCTCCACTCATTATTATATCTAAATCTATTATTTAATGTGAACCATTAGATATACCAAGACCCACTAACTTGTCAGTCACCGCTTGTCGTTGGATCTTTTATACGAAGGAATGTCGACTATTGATCTCAAATGTTTGAAATCAAATGGCTACTTCATGAAGATTTACTTTGACATTTGCACAAATGTATTTGACATTTGAATAATCATTTTTGATATTTTTTCACCCATCTATAAGATATTTGAACTCTAATGCTACTTTTCATGGCTTAAACTTGATGTTTGCACAACTATCTCACTCTGCTAGAACAATTTCCATGAGACAAACCAGTCTATCAAAGATTTTACATCTAGAATTCATCTTGGAACTATTTTCCTTGGGCTTTTTATTTTGTCCATTTTCCTTGAAATAAATAGGTCTTTGAGTCTTTTTTAATCAGGACATTTATTGCAGATAAAATGTTCAAAAGAATTTGCACTTTAGGTTTTTGTTTCAGACAAAATATCTGAAGCAATTTCCCAATATTTCGCTAAAAAAACCTAAAATAATTTTTTTAAAGGAAAAATTAGCACTTAGCCAAATAAAAGTCTAAAATAATTGAACTTAGCCAAATGGAAGCCCAAAATAATTTTTCAAGGACTTAGCTAAAAAAGGGTTTTGCACTTAGCCTTTTCTAAAAACCTATAGGCTCTTCTAAACTTGTGATTGAAATTTTTGCCTAATCTTATGAAGGCTTTGATGAACTTCTAAGGCATGTAAAACCTATCCCTAACTTTAACTACTTTTATCCCCATGAGAACCTACTCGTAAACCTTCTTCTTTTGCTCTATAGACTTGAACTTTAGAGAACTGCACTGCATTCAAGCAAGCTTGGTATGTGGGCCAAAAATGGCCGACATCTTTGGTGACTCAGCTAGGTAGCATGATTTCTATGGTTGAACTCAAACCATGTACATGACCTTTTACTCATAAAAAACAACACATTTTCTCCATGACTGCAAGAGACCTCTTGAATGAAAAAGACAAATAAATTCCACCAAAATAGGGAAGGAAACAAAATAAAGCAAGGAAACTAACTGTAACAAAACACATGTGCAAACAATGCTCTTATTTGGGACAAAACAGAAACAAACTAATGTGTTAGAATAATACTTGGAGAAAAACAAATAAACTAACTATGTACGTGGAACTTAGCTTCCTTAAAATCAATGTTTTAGATGTATCCTATCGACTAAGATAAGAAGCTCCTCGCCATCCATATTTTCAAGTTGAAAAGCATTATGGGATTCACAGTAGGAGATTGTATATGGATTGCTCCAAAGAGAGTCAAACTTTTTATGCCTTCCTGGCTTAGCTTTGTCCTCATCCCATTTGAGGACCAAATATCCTTCTTTAAAACTATGTGAAGAAGATCCTTTATTAAAGGCTCTCTTTACCTTTGCTTGATGGTTTTCCATGGCTAGCATGGACTAATGTTTTATCTCTTTGAGCTTCATAATCTCAGCCTATCTAACCTCCATAGGTTCATTCTCTAACAACTCAAGTTGATGCATTAGTTCTAGGACATGAAATTCAAGAGAAATAGGTATTCTTGCTTCCTTACCATATATCATCTTGTAGGGAGAGTTGGCTATTGACTTCTTATAAGTGATCCTATCATCCTATAGGGATGACTTCAGCTTGAGCTTCCATGACCTCTGATTATCTTTAATAGACCTTCTTATGTTCTTTAACAGGTTCTTATTAGTGGAATCAGTAAGGCCATTTCCTTGAGGATAGTAATTCAATGAAGTGTTGAGATAGACACTATTTTGAACTACCCATTGGTTGATCTTAGACCCTACGAAGGCCATAGCATTATCTAAAATAATAGTTGAAGGAACTCCAAACCTAGTAATTAGACTTTCATAAAAATCTAGAACATTGGACTTGTTTGCTTCCTTCAATGCTACTGATTTTGTCCATCTAGTAAAATATTCTATGGTAGTCAATATCCATTTGTAACCTAAGCTTGAAGGGGGGTTAATGAGACCAATAAATTCCAAACCCATTGGACAAAGGGCTAATCTACTACAATTAGTTTGAGAGGTAAGGTTGTAAGATTCACCTTTCCTACAAACATAGCACATTGTCTACATTTCCTAACCCATGCATGACAATCACCAAATAAACTTGGCCAATAATACCCAACTCTCATGATCTTGTGGGTTATGGTTCTTACTGAGTAATGTCCTCCACCATGTCCATCATGGAACTATTCAAGAAAGATTTGTGTCTGATGTGTCTCTATACATCTCAATAACATGTCATTGATATCTTTTTTTAATAAAACATTGTTAACAAGAAGGAAATGAATTGACTATAATCTAAAGTATCTTCTTCTTAAAGGGCTTAGATGAGAAGGATAAATACCATCTTGGAGGTATCTTACCATGTCTCTAAACTATCTGGAAGGTAGGGTGTGATTAGTTGTAACTTCCTCATCATTTGACACCATAACCACCTCATTAGCCTCATGAAAGTGTTGGGAAAGATGTTCACAAAGTCCCTTACCTCTCACTAGCTTTGTGACCTTGATTTCCACATCATAATCCATAACTTTGGTTATCCAACCAGATCTTCTCTTATTTATATCCTTTCTTAAGAGAAATTCTTTGACATTTAGATGCGTAACCATTAGGTGTATCTTATTGTTAATCAATAAATATCTAAATTTATTGAGAGACCTTATAACTAAAAGTACATGCTTTTCAATAAAAGAGTACCTTGCCTCATATTCTTCTAAGACTTGACTAAAGAAGGCTATTGGATACTCTAAAGCCTCATGATTCTACTACATAAGAATACCTAAAATTGTGTCACTGTTAGCATAGGTGTACAAGATAAAATCCTTTGTGAAATTAGGGTCCAGGTGTGTAGGAGAAATGGATATGGCCTTCTTGATCTCTTCAAAGCTTTTGACTCCTTCCTTGGACCAATTGAAACTCTAATTCTTCTTTAGCATAGTTGTAAGTGGCTTATCTAAAGTGACAAAATATGAAATGTTCCTTCTTATAAAATTAATTTTGCCTAAGAAGATTTGTAAAGATTTCTTATGCTTGGGGAAGGAAAGTGAAAGAATTGAATCTACCCTATCAGGATCTATACTCATACCATGATTTGAAATGATATGTCCAAATATTTTACCTTCATGAATGAAGAAGACACACTTTTTGGGATTTAGAGATATTTTGAACTACTTACACTTTTCAAATACTTGCTTGAGGTGAATCATGTGCTCACCTGCACTATCAAAGAACTTATTAAGGAGACCTTGGAATGCCACATCCATGGATTTTTGAAAAGTGGCTTTGGCATTGGATAAACTGAATGACATCTTTATATATGCAAATGTCCCCCACTTTATGGTGAAGGCTATTTTGAATTGGTCTTCTTCCTTGACCAAAATATGATTATACCACTGTATCCAACCAACAATGAGAACTTTTTTGAACCTGCTACCAGTTGTATAATTTGTTCCATAAATGGCAACGGATGGTGGCCTTTAAGGGAAGCTTTGTTCAAGTCACAAAAGTCAACACACAGTCTAATTTCACCACTCTTTTTCCATACTGGAATAAGGTTTGCTACCAAGTTGAGTACTTGATTGGAAATATAATAGTTGACTCAATGAGCTTATGAAGTTCATCTCTCATCAAAGGCTCAAGCTTTGGATTAATAGGCCTTTATCTTTATCTTACTATCTTAGTTTTAGCTTCTAAATCAATGGTGTGTTGATCTAGACTTGGATCAAATCCTTTAAGTTTACTATATTTCCATGCAAACACATCCATAAAGCTTGAACATAACTTAATGAAAGGTTTATTTTCTAAAGGAGTATAGGCCTTAACTAACTTCAAGCTCTTCCTAGCTATAATCTCCAAATTGGCATAGTGTTCTTCCTTTGTTAAAAAAGATGACTTTTCCTTCCTCAGCTCATTATCACCACTGAACATGTTCTCAAGTGTGACCAACCCTTTGGGCAATTTATTTGTCTTCAGCTATACAATTTGGTCACCATACTATTGCAAGAACTTCTCTTAGTTATTTGAGGAAAACTCAAACTCTTCTTGAAATAATCGAAAAATTTGATCATCATTTTCAAACATTTGCCAATTATCATGGTTATCTAGAACAGAAGGCCTCAAAACCACTTTAATGTGTGATTGAACCTTTTCACTTTTTATATCAGCTAGGATATTGAATTATGCCCCAATGGTAGCCAATATGTCTGCATATTTGTTCTCACCTCTTAGTATTCCCTAAATGTTAAATGCTTAAAAATATTCAAGTAAGTCCCATACCATATGCCTATAATATCTAAGCAATATATTTTTTCATATATTTATACCTCTTACTTGGTGAACTACCATTTCACTATCTCCAAAAACTTATAAGGTATTGACCTTCATCTTTCTTGCCATTGCAAGCCATGAACTAGTTCCTCATATTCAGCAACATTATTGGAACAACCAAACTAAAACTTGAGTGAAATTAAATAACTTTGATTTTCTAGAGAAATCAATGTAATTCTAGCCCCAATACCATGTTTATTTCTTGACCCATCAAAGTATAATTGCCATAGGCCATCACTAGGCTCATCATCTTTCATCAAGGCTAGAATCGATGTATCTTTCTCATGAAGATAGTAAATACCGAGTCCTTCTTATTCAATTAACTTTTAAGGATCATGCACATGAAAATAAAAATACCATTCATCAAAGAATATATCTAGAACTGCATCTAGAATTGACTTAGTTTCCTCTTTACTAGTTTCTAGCACCTTATCCGAGATGATACAATTGGTTTTCACAATACTTGGCATATATGGCTCCAAATGGAAATGTGCAATAGGTTCAAAATGTATTATTACCTTAGTACCATACCTAGTCCTAAACATAAAATATATCCAATCAGCTAATAAGTATCCTCCAATATTTTTAAGTAAAGTCCCTTGAAAGACACATGGTAAAATAGAGAGGCAAGTCCACCATAACCACATCCTATTGAATGGTAACATTGGGGTAAGCATGTAGTATCAACTTGATATATTTGATGATTCCTACTATATTTATTGGTTATCCATCTAATTGTAATACTCCTTTGGTATTTGGTTCATAGGTAAGACCAAGCTTATCTACAATTTGCTTTAAGCATAACAGTGTTACTGGCTCCATTGTTTACCATATAGTTATGAACTAGATAGTCACCAACTATCAAAGAGAGGTATAAGGGAGGAGTTTTATTTGATTTTACCTCATCTTTGTCTACTTTCACCATCTTGTGTACCTATTATACTTCTTACTTATTTGGCTAATCTGAATTACTTAAGACAACACTTTGTTTCTCAATTGGCTCTAGAAACACCTTGAGAGTTAAAAGCTCTTAAAAGAGCATATCCTTTTGTCCTAGAATAGCAAGGGAATCCCACATGCTAATAGTAACATTGGATTTATTCATATAATTTTCTATGTTGAATTAAGCTCATTTATCCTTTGGCTTCACCTTTTGAACCATTGGTTGTTCATGAACTGGAGGTGTTTGAGGGACCTTTTTAACCTTTGTATTCTAATTTTTATATGTTGTAAGGGCAGCAGGTGGATCCTTATTGCTCTTTGGAATAACCTTAGGATCACTAGAATAATTTATCACATCTTGAGCCTCTTTAATGGCTCTTCTTTTAGCTCTATTCAGAGTTACAACTTGACTACTTATGTTTCTAGTCTCGCTAATTTGATTGACTATAACCTGATCATCTATTTTCCAATTTACATTAATGGCATCAAGTTGCCCTTGAACCTGTTGAGCCTCACCTTTGGGTGCCAAATTTGGATCTTTATATTGACCTCCTTGAAAATAAAACTCTTCCTTTGACATTTGTGGTATATTAATGTTTTGTGATACCACGGCTTGGTTTTGAGTATCATTGGGATCAAATGGCTACCAACCTGAATCTTGCATCAAGTTGTTTTGAGGAAGAGTGGGAACAATAGATTTTAAACTTGAAGGTGCATTAGGATCAAGAGATGAATATGGTTTAGTTAGAACTATGGCTCCTTATGATTGATAAAGTGCTCTATTTTCTCTGAAACCTTGATAGGGAGGCCTTTGTGTAGACTAGGAATTTGACTCAAGAGAGGTGTTAGTGTCACATTACTGACAAAAATGAAATCAAATTGACAAAAAACACACTAAATAACATAAGTCTCTAGGCCTAAACACTAGGGGGATCTTAATTAACAAAACCAAATTATAAACCCAACTAGAATGCAAAATAAAAATAAATATTTCACCTTCCTTGGATGCTCCAAATAGCTTGTTGAAGTGGCTTGCTCAGCTTTGTGCTTCAAAAGGTCTGTTGTAATGGAGTTTGGCTATCCTTCACCTCCTCTTGGCACCTTATGGCTTGTGGCTTAGACTTGAGTGAACAATTTAGAATAACAACATTAATTTGTATGAAGCTTTGGAATCAGTTTAGCATTATAACTTTGTATCAAGATAGCTTAAAATTCAATAGTCAAGGCCTCCTATTTATAGATTTTTGAGATTGGTTAGGATCAACTAGGATCATCCATCTCAAGATTGAGATGTGTGGCCATGTATTAATCTAATTTTTTTAATTAAATACATAAATATCATCATCATGATTTGGGAGGAAGGGGCATTTATGAGACATGAGAGGCATTAATGAGGCATGGGATGGCTTAATCTGGATATTTTATGCATTTATGGCCTAGGGATGTCTTCCCAAGAAATGATGTCATTTGATGATTAAAAAAAATCATAATCAATTTCCAAAAATAAATATTCAACAAGTTCCATGAAAAATTAACTTAAACTTTTAATTTGGTTTAATTAGCCTTAAACATGATTTGGCAATTTTGGTGCAAATCTTGGCAATTGGTGCACAAATTAATCAAATGGGTCAAAATGTCATATGATTGGATAAAAATTTGACTAGATTGGAATTGGAAGGTGATGTTAGTTGCATTAGAACCGTGATCCCATTTAGGATTTTTCCAACACAAAATAACAAAAGCACATGGCTTGTGCAAGAAAATTGGTAGAAAAGAGCAATCCAAAGCACCTAGGTGTGCAAATGTCATTTTGAATCGAATGATCTGATCAAAGTTAGTTGGGTCATAAAATATATTACACCATTTAGGGATATATTGGCCAAAATTTACACTTGAATATGATAGTTTCAGATTTTTTAATGTGTTTTAGTGTTTTTAAGCCAAATTGTGCATTTTGATAGAAATTGGTCAAAATCCTGATTGAAGATCATTGGTAGCCAGTTTTAGGTGTTGACAATTTTCTCTTATTTGGGAAGGCATTACAAGCTATAGGCACAATAATATCTTCTCAAATAATAAAAAGGTCTTGTATGCCTACGACTTTAATGACAATGGATGAACTTATATACCCCCTCGAGGGAATGGTTGGTAAATGGGTCAACAATCGGTCCCTCAAAAGGAGGAAAAAATTGGACCAAAAAGATGAAAATGATGGGGTGAAATGAAATGATTTGCCCAAAGGCAGTTATAATCAATGGCATATGGAGTTTCCCTAGTTAGGATAGACAAATAGGATGATTTCCCCAAAGGCAATTATAATCACCGAAAAAGGCTTAGGGTAACAAGAGACTGATTTTCCCAAAGGTGGTTATAATCAATTAAAGGTATAATGAAGATGAAAATGCAATGATTTTCCCAGAGGTGGTTAGAATCATGTGTGATATAAATGGGATGGTATACAATGGTTTTCCTATAAGTGGTTATAAGCATTGCATCTCGATAATGGCAAACATGATATGGAGTGTCATGGTAAATTGGTATAGAGGATAAAGATGAATTGGAACAACCTACCAGTAGAGAGATGTTCATCCAAACTAATAAAGGTTAAAATTATTTCATTATTTAATTAATTTGTCTGGGATATGATTGGGATTGAATTGGCATGTTGTTGGTGTCAAAGCCGAGGAGATGTCGATGCTACCATTACTATGTAGACCTTCAAAATCTAATTTCTATTGTAGCACATGATGGTAGGCATCATAATAGAACACCATGAGGACTTGGTTGAAATATTCATAAGGACTGACTCCTAATATCTAATACTCAATGTAAAATAATGCACCAATGATAAAAACCATGATGATAATGTAGACATGTGAATATGGATGGATTCAAGTATAAATTCACAAGGAAACACCTAATGAATGAATATAAACTAAATCAAGGCAATAGTGTTGAAAGAAAACAAATAGGCACATAAATGAAACAAGCAAATAATAGCTAATCCTAATGTTAGTACAAAGAACCAAACAAACATTACCCCTAGATAATAGGTGACAACTTAACAAACAAATAGAATGGGGGAATAGAATAAAATGATGGGGGTGTCTGAGCTATCTCCATATGCACTAGGAAAGTACATGATACCTACATAGTTTCATGGATGATATATCCAACAAAAACTTTAGACCAAATGTAGTTCTCCCAAGAATTGGGAAGAAAGTGATGATTGATATAAAACATGATGGATGTGATAGAATAAATATGGAATGAATTTTTAAAATAGTGATAGCATGGGATAAAAAGGCTGAAAAGGATGGGGAAACTAAGGAACAAGTGAGATTGTTTGTGACTTAGTAAGCATTCCCATAATCCTTAAGGCAAAGAAGTGATCAATGTTTTTTTAATAAATGGTTTTACAAATATTTTTGGAATTTTTGAAGCATCTCAACTCGATCAAAAATGATGAGATACTAAATGGTCCAAGCTCATAAAATGGTGAGAGTATTGTTTAATTTTCTCACAAAATGGAAAGAGCATGAGTTCAACATGAGTCAAAGATGACCCACATAGTCCTGAAATAGCCTTATATCACAGTAATTTGACTTTATAATAGAGAAATCCAACTAGTGTAGAAGCCAAATCAAATAAAATAGGCATAATTGGTATAAAGACATAGTATGGCATAGGAAATGACAAGTTGGCATGTCAAGGCATGGTAAATGAATGTTTCCCCTAGTTTTTCCATAGGCAGTTATAACTAGGACACAATGGCATAGGTCAATGACACTAATTTTCCCATATGTGGTTATAATTAGAAGCAATACCAGTGAGCGAGAAAAATAAGAAATGAAGGATGTAACTACCAAAACCTATGTCATACTACTTAAAAATACTTCTTTTTTTATAGAATGCTTGAACCACTACTAAAAATTAATCATAGTCTAGATACTAAAACTAAAACCAATGGGTGAACCAAGGTCAAGTAGGCTTGGTAGATAGGATTTGAATCATGCTTGGTTGATAACAAGGCTATATTAGAATGGAATAGTTTTAAGGTCAAAGTGATAGGATGGTAAGATGGTATAGGACATAGAAGAATAGGGATAATATGGTATAAATTGAAATGGTCGTTATTCAAAATAACACCAAGTCACTCAAGTGTAATACTGCTTGAGGTGAAAAGTGTTCATAAGCTCAGGAAGTTCATTTTCATCTGGTGTGGTGAGCCTGTATGCTCCTATTCCATAGTCTATAATAATGATGAAAGGCCCTATCTAATTCAGTTTGAACTTGCCCTTATGTTTATTTTCAATTATGGTACTCTTTTGGTTCTCTTTAATTACAAGATCCCCAAGCTCAAAAGTTTTATGTTTCACACATTGATTGTATTGACCCCTGAGTTGGTTCTGATAAGCCTGGAGATTATTGAGTGCAATTATGTGTTTCTCATCAATTATGTCTAGCTCTTGTAGGTTAACTACTCAATATTTGTGGTCATCTAGCACATTCTTGAAATAAATGCATAATGAAAGTAACTTGACCTCAATGGGAAGTATGGCTTCAGTACCATAAACTGGTGAGTATGGAGTGGCTCCTATGAGGGTGCAGTGATTGGTATGGTATGCCCAAAGGGCATGGAATATCTGAAGGTGTTAGTCATGACTAGCATCATTAATAATATTTTTGAGAATGTTAATAAATTTTTTATTTGATGCTTCATCCTAACCATTACCTTGAGGGTAATAGGTGGTGGAGAAATGTTGTGTGCTTTTATACTCATTACATAACTTATCAACATCCTTGTTATTAAATGATCCTCCATTATCAGATATAATGTCAAAAGGGGTATTATAATGATAGATGAGATGGTTGAAAATGAATTTGTAAATTTGCATTCTAGTCATGTAAGTGAGGGGTATAGATTTGACCCACTTAGTGAAATATTCAGTGGTAGTAAGTATATGTTTATGACCATCTGATGAGGTGGAATTTATCTTCCTAATGAGGTTGACTCCCCATGTAGCAAATGGCCACAGTGTCCAAATTGGTTTTAACATTTTAGTAGGGGCATAAATTAGATTAGTATGTCATTGACACTTATCACTCTTCTTCACATATGCATCTACATTTGCATCTATCATTGGTCAATAATAACTAGTATGCAAGATATTTTTGGATAGGACTACCTCATTGGTGTGGGCTCCACATATTTCTTCATGAACTTCTCATAATGCTAGTATGGGTTATGTTAAAGATATATATTAAAGTAGAGTTCCATCAAAACTATGGTAGTAAAGGGTTGACCCAAGTAAGGTATAATGAGTGGTTTGGTGAATGAAGGCTTTAGTTTGTTTATGGGATAGGCTAGGTGGTATAATTTAGTCATGGAGGTAGTTGTAAATGTATAAATACTAGATAGAGATAGGACCAACAATATCATAGATCATTATGATGGTTAAAGGTGCATGATCTAGTGCAAGAAAATTCTTGATGAGGAACTGATACTCTTTAGTTGTGCCTATTTGTCAAATTAGAGATCTAATAGTAGTTATAGCATTAGTGGTTTTGTTACTCACCCTTGGTATATGTTCAAATTAGATGTCAACCATTTATTGTTTGAGAGTATCAACCATTACCTTATATGGAACCAGCTTGTCATCTTTGGCCTGAAAGTGGTTTTTGACCTGATTGATGATTAACTAAGAATCACCATAAACCTTAATATGTTGTGTGTTCCATTATACCTCTTGGAAAAGTCCTGCAACAAGTGCTTAATATTTTTCCATGTTGTTGGTACAAGGAAAGTTGATCCTAAATGATTTAGGGATTACATCCCCCTATGGTGTAATAAATAAAAGGCCTACCCCTGATCCATGTGCTATAAATGATCCATCAAAATATAGCTTCCAAGGTTTCTCCTTAAGAGGTGTGTCAACGATGATCATTATGAATTTATCAAGAAATTAGAATGTGAGTGGATATGTAATAGTAAGGGGTGCTTCAGCAAGTTGATCTATAAGAACTTGCCCCTTAATGGCCTTTTGGTTAATGTACTCAATTTCAAACTCACTAAAAAGCATGATTTACATGGCCATGTAGCCATGTAAAATTATTTTAGATAGTACATACTTGATCAGATCTACTTTGGAAATAACCATGGTCTTATTATTTAACATGTAGTGTCATATTTTTTGAGTTGTAAAGACCATGGATAGATAGGTTTTTTCAATGGGCATATAATTATGTTCATAGGCTACCAATGTATGGCTTAAATAGTACATGACATGCTCCTTTCTATTATCATCATGTTAAGCCAAAAGTGCTCCCAGGGCATTGTCAGTAGTTGATAGATACAATAAAAATGGCTTTCTTGATATAAGAGGTAATAGAACTGGTGGATTTTCTAAGTAGTCTTTTAATTGTTGAAAGGCCTTTTTAAAATAATCATCTCAATGAAATATTACACCCTTTTTTAGGTGTGTAAAAAGATGGCATTTATCAGCCAATTGTGATATGAAGAATTAGATTGACTAAACCTTGCCCTACAAACTATAGAGTTACTTAAAATTAATCAGTGGTGGCATTTATGTGATGGCTTGTACCTTAGTTGGATTGTCTTTAATGCCCCTAAGAGACACAATGAAGCCTATAAATTTTCCTAATGTAACTCCAAACACACACTTCTTAATATTTATCCAAACTTTGTACTCATGCAATCTTTTAAATATTCTGTGTAGTGCTACTGGATGATTAAATTTGGTTTTGGATTTTCCAAGATTATCATCAACATATTCTTCAATATTTTCATGTATCATATCCTTTGATAAGTTGCCCCTTCATTTTTAAGACCAAATGGCATTACCTAATAATAGAAGGTTCCCCACGGAGTGGTGAACGTTATTTTGTGTTGGTATTCATGTGATATTTTGATCTGATTGTATCCTGAGAATTTGTGCATCAGTGAAAGCATCTCATAACCCACTATGGAGTCAACTATCATGTCAATGTTAGGCAATGGAAAGTCATCCTTTGGAAAAGCTTTGTTTATATCATGGAAATCAATATAGATTTTGATTCCCTATGGCTTTTTGTTTACAAGTACTACATTGGAGATCCACTCTAAATTGTCGATTAACTAAATACATCCTACTTCTAAGAGTTTTTCTAACCCTTTCTTTACTAATACAGCAATGCAAGGATGAATATTTCAAAACTTTTATTTTATCGATTTGACATCAAGATTTACCACAAGGCGATGCAAAACCAAGGCAAGTTCCAAACCTGGTATGTCAAAATAGGTCCATGAAAATATGTCCACAAATTCCCTCAATAGGGCTATAAATATTTTGTGTTCCTTCTCAGTAAGGGATGTGCCTAGTTTTATCTATTTCACATCAGATGGGGTCCCAATGTTAACCTCTATTATATATTCTTCTAGAAGGGTCTAACCATCTTCTAGGATAGTAGGTAAAGACTTAAATTATTTATCAATGTTAGAGTCCTTTGTTAGGACTGGTTCTTCAAGTTTTTGTAGGCATGATGAGTTTGAATCTTCCAAAGGAAGATATGGCCATGTAACAAATACTATTGAAAACTCATGTGCAATCCAATTAAAATCTTGTTGTTGTTTGATACTGAATTTAGACCTATAAACAAGTTCATTATTGGTGGCCTCTTGGTCTACACATGAATAAGGGTGAACACCCCCATCTAATAGCACCTAAAACAGGTTTTCACCACTAGATCAGCCTTTATCTTGACTTTTTCTATGGTCAAAAAGTACTTCAAAGAGGTTTTCACTTTGAGACCTCAATGTTTAAATTATTTATTTTTGGCTAAGGGTGTTCACTCACTCTTAAGAATAAGCTTTAGGATCTAGTATAATTGAAAACCTTGATTTATGGTCTCCCAATAGAACATTGTCCCTAAGGCCTAGGAAATCACAAAATGCCTCATCATTATAAAATTTATCAAATGGCATATTGGATTCTTGTTGGTCTCAGTTTATCGGTTGAGGACAATACAATTGTAATGGATTATAATAAATAACTAGGCTAAGGGTATAAATGACATTATTGTTAAATAGGTTAGTTTTGGCTAGGTCATCAAAAAAACTATGATTAGACTCTGTTTCACTATCAGCATTATTGTCACTAGTCATTGGAGATGCAACTTGAATAAGATACATGGTGTCACCCACAGGTGGTTTAAATTCAAGTCCATAAGTTCTTGGTTCCCTATCAGTCATGAAAATTGGCTCAATTGTTCCCTATTGATTTGGTCTAAGACCTCTTCCCTTATATTCTTGGTATTCCATGATGTGATTAGGAATAGGATACTTGGGGCTCTTATAACAATCGACCAACTTATCATTATACAACCATGACTCATCTCCTTAGAGAGTGTCCTATTCTAGGCCAAATGTCGATATGAATGTGACTAGTCTTGGATTATGATTTTGGCCTTTTCTCTTTCTTTATCAGTACATGTGTGGTGTAGGCTCAGGTATTTCAAAGGACTTGGGGTTTTGAGGAAGGTTTGCAATATGAAAGGTGTCATGCATCAATTACTCTCCTAGGCCATTACCTAAGATGGTAAAATGATTGGAAGCTTCAAGAGGTGGTATGTGTGAAAGGGAATCAAGGGTGTTAGGATCAATGTAGTTGTCCTCTAGAAAATCAATGAGTATGGCCTTTCCTTTGTCCTATTTGGCATTAATATTCATGCCAAATTGGTAATTATATCTCTTGAACTTGACCTTGAGATATTTGCAATGCTCATATGGATACAAATCTCCTGGAATATTCACCTCCATTCTTGATTGGGAGAACTTGATACATTGGTGCATTATTGATGGGATGGCATGAATTTCATGTAACCAAGGTCTACCCAAAATCATATTATATTACAATTCAAGATAGAGCACATGGCAAAGTGTATCATGGATCAAGGGCCCAATCATGATTGGCAAGCTACTAGTTCCTTGTGATTCTCACTCTTGATTGTCATAGGTTTTGATGGTGATGGTTTCTACTTAAAGATCTATAATTATGTACTCGAGAAGCTTGATGAGCTTCAGAGACACTATGTTGAGACCTGATCCATTATCTATAAGGACATGTTTCACTTTGTGCCTCTTTATGTATAATGGATTATTATGTAGCAAGCCAAGGGATGACATATCACTTTGATTGAATGTGAATTATTGGGCTAGAGCTAAGTGTCCAACCAAAGCTTGAAATTGGTCAGGTGATATGTCATTAGAAACTATGGATTAGCTTAGGAATTCATTCAAGATGTCTGTGTGGATTGTTGACATTTGCAACAAATCTAAAATAGAGATTTGTGTTGGCATCTTTTGTAATTGTTACACTATGTCAAATTCCTTATCTAGAACAGAGGTAAATAGTTTATTTTGAGGTTGAATGGTTGGTTGGATGATGGGTGAAATAGTAAAAATTTTTGGGCCTAGAATGGTAATTTTAGACCATTGAGTTGTGATTGCACAATTGGGTTGAGATACAAAACCATGGTTACTAACAAATGGTTGTGGTAAGGGACTAGATAGGATAAGTCTTAGTTATTGGTACACTTGTACATGGTCATGAGTCATAGATGAGTTATTGGTATAGGGTCCAAAAGTGGGAACCATGTTTTTGGTTTGCCTATGTGTGGTCCTAGGTCAAAGAAAGATTGCCAGAATGATTGGATTAGTTTGGTGTAGTTAGCAATGGTCTTGGTTGATTAGAATTTTGTCTAGGATTAATGGAAATGGTATTAACTCTACCCCCTACAATATGGCCTACAACCCTATTGTATTCATTTATAACTGCATGGTAGGTTTGTTGGTTATTATCACTAGTTTGGCCTTAGTTATGTCCATTGTTCATGTGTTGTTGGTTTTATTATCGATTTTGTTGGTTCTACTAGTTTGGCTTTTGGTTTTGATACTGTTGATTCTATTATTTTACTAGCCATTATTATTTTGGTTTGTTATTATGTTGTGTAAAGGGGTTTTGATATATCCCAAGGTTTAGATTAGAAGTGAAATTGCCACAATTCAATGATATTTCCCCACTCTCTGACATATTCTCAATCAAATGTATGATTTCCACACATCATCATAAATTATGTCCATTAACCTGATGATATTCATAGAATTCATCTTGTTGGTACTAATAAAGATAAGGAATGCCCTCAAGATAATGATTTGATATAGGCCAACTAATTAAATTAGTGGTGAAGAGATTATGAAACACATTTTTAATAGGTTATCCAAGGTCACTAAAAATGTGATGATTAGGCATTGTTCTCCTTGAAGGAGGGGCTTGTAATGTCAAATTTTGTTGTATTTATTGCTCATGCTTAGGTAGTTGTGCTTGCAGTGTATGTTGTTGTTGTTGAAGAGGTTATGGGGTAAGAGTAATATTAAAAGGTGGCAATGGATGAGCATATGAGATTCACACCATTTGGACATGGCATGATTTGGTTATAATGTTTCCCACAACATTCTTATTATGGTTAAATTACTTTGGTCATCTTGGTTATTGGCCTGTACCAGTTATGATGCTTGCATTTGGTTCTAGTTTTGGTTCTGGTTCTATAAATTTCCTTGATTAGAACCTTGATTTTTATTTGACAAAGTAAGCTTGATGATCCCTTTTTTAATAAGGGTTCGCTCAATCAACAAACCTTTGTCAATGATCTATTTAAATATATGTGCACAGTACAGTTACAAATGATAAGATATCTCACTATGTAAATTTTTAGTAAACATAGTGGCTAATTATTTATCTGGTAAATTATGGGTGAATTGACTCACAAGGTCTTTCCATCATTGTAGATAACTTTCAAGCTTTCCCCAGCCTTTTACTTGGTCTACATTAAATCAACTAGTGAAATCTCATGCTCTAGATTATATGAGAAATGTTGCACAAATTTATCTAAAAGATCATCAAAATCCGATATTGAATTCTTGGGTAACTTTAAAAACCACTCTAAGGCTTGTCTTGACAAGATTCTTGGGAACAAAAACAAGTATATGTCACTATATGCCACTGGAAAACATGCAACAAAGAACTCTGTCAAATGTGTTTTGGGGTCACCTTTCCCCTTATATTTATCAAATTTAGGTGGCTCATATCCTAGAGGAAATAGAATATAAAAATACTCCATATTAAAAGGATAGGAACACACATCATCCAATTTAAACTTTGTAGCTTGTTTCCCATTCTAGATGGCAACAATTGCATCCTTCATTTGTTACAGTTATTGGGCTAGGAAACTAGAAGAAACATTGGTTTGAGGTGGAGGCTGAAGGGTCACAAGTAGATTACTTTGACTAGGATATAGTGGAGATATAGGTTGTTGTGGAATGTTGGTTTGGTTAGGGAATGGAGCAAGAATATGCATGTATGGATTAGGGTGTGGTTATTGAAATTGCACATTTGGTTGTGCGATATTCTAGTTAGGATTATATATAAAGGTTTGACTTGGAGGATTTTGAGATTGGGCTGAAGGGATATAATTGTACTTTGCCTATTGAGGTTGAAAAGGTACATGCTATTTACTAATAGAACCTTAATATTGAGTCGGAACTTGTGAACCAAGACCCTATATATGTACATGTGGTACATTTTATATTAAAGGCAATTATTACCTAGGAGGTATTTGTGAAACATTGGAACCTCTTTACATGAATCCCTATTGAGAGGTAGATGCATGTTGGATATTCGGTATTTATCATTAACTAATATGAAAATTTTGTCGATTAGACAATGTTTGTTGAATGGGTATATTGGTCCATGAGGGAAGAGGTATGTTCATTGCTACCTGATGAGGTGAAACATTGGTTATCACCTATTGAAGTGGCAATGTGTTTAGCCTCTGTAGCATTGGTATACTTGATTATGATTTTTATTATGGAATATTACTCATCACATTTTATAAAGGAGTAAGATTTGACATGTTTTATAGTGGTGAAACACTAGTTGTTAGTTGGCTACTTGATCCTGTTGGTTATACGCTTGAAGAAGTAGCTGGTTGAGAACCAGTGGTAGTGGTTTGAGATTGGGATGTAGAAAATCTTACTCCTTGATTTTGAGAACCACTCATGATGTTAATGAAAGGCACATTTTTTTGGCTCATTATTTTCATATTAACACCACTTTAGTTTAGATTGGACATTACTTGCACATTATCCATTGTATTTTGACCACTATTTTACGTAGAAGCGGAAGACACTTTTTCAATAGTTGGCATGTTAAGCCTATTATCAATCAAAATGTTTTGAAAAAATGGGTCCACACCTTGATTGTCTTAACTAATCAACTCTATTAACACTCATGTTGAAGGAAATAAGTCAATAAGAGGTATATTCAACATGGTCATATTATTAAAATTATGTGTTAGGTTTAAATAGGTTTGGTATATTGTCTACATCTGATTAAAGTGATCCTCCATGATCCTTTTCCTTTGACAAGCATATTAGGGTCTTGATATGTCATTGGAACTAAAGCAAAAGGGTTTATAGAATAATCATGTTGATTATATTATTTGTTGTGAGGCATTCTTACTAGACTTGGTAAATTCTCATGAGGAAAATATATTGAAATTTTAGCTCCTAATTATATGTCTCTAACCAAAATCTCATCTTTGTTTTTCAATAAATGATGCTCAAAAAGATAAATATCATACATGGAAGGTGTAGAAACATAGTATTATTATTGAGGAAATGGTTCCTCAATTATAGGTACCGAAGCTAAGTATTACTCTATTTATTCTTGATCCTACTCTGAGTATGGAGGTGTATTAACCAAATAGTGAGCCAATGGATCTTGG
This sequence comes from Torreya grandis, assembly GCA_037957365.1. Classification (NCBI taxonomy): domain Eukaryota; kingdom Viridiplantae; phylum Streptophyta; class Pinopsida; order Cupressales; family Taxaceae; genus Torreya; species Torreya grandis. The sequence goes on from JARHVA010004980.1 coordinate 1,280,839, forward strand.
TTTTGTGACCTATTTGATTGTTATAAGATGGATAAGGATCCATCTCATAAGCAACATTATTTGCATAAGGGTCTTTCCCTAGATCATACATGACTCCACTACGAGCATAGAAAAACATGTTGGGATCCATAGTGAATTTTTTGGTACAAAAAGGGAAGAGAGTTCTACAAACTCTAAAAGGAAATGTCTAAAAAGATGTTTTCACTTGGTCTAATTTAACCAAAAGAGTGGATATGTATATCCAAAAATGTTGATGCAATGACTTGTGATAAAATAATGCTAATGCCAACTTGTTTAATGTTTACATGTCTCACACACAAAGATCAAGTAAATGGACCAAAAATCAAAATTCTAAACTTTAGGGTTAAAGTGTTTTAAACGAGTCTAATCTAGGAAAAACAAAAGTTGATAGGACTTTTGGAAAAATGTGGTGTCAAAAGCTAGACTCAAACAAGGCATGAACTAAGACTTTTGGTGAACAACATCAAAATCTAGACTTAAAATAAAGATGAGATTTTTAATCTAATATATTTGAAACACTTTTGGGCATAAACTAGTCATTTGACTCTTGGCCATAAACTTGATCAATAGGTATGAGGTATGAAACAAAAATCACTTTGGAGATGGATTGTTTTCTCTCAAATAATAGCATAAAACTTTATTCTTTTGACTAATAAACTAGAAAAATGTGAATGGTGTAACCATGCTAGACAAATTTTCTCAAAGAACACTCGGATTGGTTGGAAATGTGGAAAAACTAGGACTCTATGCAATGAGGTTTATGAAACAATGTTTGAAATGATTTGAACAATGTAATAATGATAGAATGCTCAAAAGATGTGACAAAATGTTTGTTTTAAAAACTCTAAGGTAAAATGGTTCAATATGATTTTGGTAATGTAACACTACTATCCTTAACTCAAATGACACACACTCCCAAAGTTTGATAAATATCTAAGGCAAAAGGTGTTTTTATCAAATGGACTCAACAAGAATAGTAATGGGAATGAGTAGTGTAAAATGTCACTTTATAAACTTAGAATGCAATTAATAAACAAGAGGACCGAAGTTCACAAATGATGAAGTATGATAGTGAGTCTATAAAATGTCCCTCAATCCAAATGGGAAATTGAACCTAAGTTAAAACAAGTTTTAATGTGCAAATGGCTAACCCAATTTAACACACCAACCCTTAAAACTTAAAAAGGTTCAATTTCAGATTTAAATTATAAATGAAGGAATTTTAAAAAAATTGGTAAGTGTATAGACTCAATTGGGTAGCATAAATGTGCCAAAATGGATGATATGACACCAATTTATGATCAATTTTGGAACAAGGCAAAATATTAGTTTCTACTTGGGCAGTGTAGCACCTCCTTTGCTTAAATAAATGTGGGCCACTAGGTTTTATTTATATAATTTGTTGACACCAAGTTTTAGACACCAATCAAGACTAATTAAGCTAATGGAAAAGATAAAGTAATCATCTTAGGCCCTAAAATGACAAGGTTGTCTAATATTGTTAGAATCCATCTATATACATCATTTGAGAGGATTTTAAGTGTTAATCCAATAGTAAATGTGCATTATATAGTAGTTTTTTTACACCCCCATTCTCTCAAATGATAATACGGTGATATGGACCTTGAGGCACACCTTGCACCAATAATACTTCCATGGTAAGTGGGGATTTGTCTAAAAATATGCTGAGTTTTTGAATGTTTTAGATGAATCTTTGCACAAGACATTCATATCTAATATACAAGATAAGATCACATCATTTGGGTCCATGGTACTTAGCTTGTTGGAAAAAGGTCTTGCCCTTTTTGAAACCACTACATTCATCACTCGCTCAATGTAGTGTGATGCCCAATGTGCTTAATGTCCTAGGTTTAGCACCAGCGCTAGGAGAAGGTTTAAATGATCAAACATTTAATCCTAGTAGAGTGATCCCAATTTATACACCCCCCTATGGAGAGGGTTTGAAGATGATGCTAGGAGATGAAGCCCTGGGTCAAATCTTCCCTAAATAACTTATAAGAGTTTGCATAAAAATAAATGACTAAGTGAAAGAGCTTTAAGGGTTTTTTTAGGTCACTCAAGCCATGTAGGTCTTTGAGGAGAGCCTTGATAACTTATATTTCATGCTTTTGAGTAAGGCACTTTGTAATAAATATGGTACTTTTGATTCCACAAGTTCCCTAAAGGGGATGGGTAGAAGAGCATATGCACATGACTTTCATTTTTCTAGACAAAACTAATTAATCAAAGCTCTATTGAATACAAAATTTGATAATGTGTTTAATTGTTAAGCACTAAAATCAAATGTTTGGTGATGTTATTTTTTTCCCTTTAGCCATAAGTTGTGAATTTTGAAAGATTAATCAAAACATTCAACACAAACATGGAAAATTTTCTTTTAAAAACCCATATGGAAGTGCCTAATTCATGTCAAAACATCCAAAAATAAGTGTGAAAGTACTAATTAGGCTTGTTTTCTCACTTATTCAAGTAAATCATGAAATAAAATGGTCAGTATTTCCTTTAGCCTTGAATCCAATTTAAGTTTGAAATAAGCAATTTGGGAAAATGAAGTCTCAGGTCTATGTTTTTGAAAAAGACACAGTGATCATTGACAGTCACTCTGACCATCGACGATTACCTTATAAGGTTTTGTCAATCATCAGTAGTTTCCTTGACTATCAATGGTTACCTTTTAACTCGAAGGCACCAAAATTTTTATACAATAAAAACACTTGTTAAATGATTGGCCAAATTTTATCAAAAGGGAAACTATTAGAATTCTAAAAGAACTAGATAAAGACTCTATAAATTGAATTTTGCTAACAAAAGGATGAGTAAGATTTTAAAAACATAAGATTTTTCATGTTTCCTTCTCTACAACCCCAATCTTTAGTGATTGACCTGATTGTTAGCAGTTCTACTGACTGTCGATGGTCATTATGTAAAACTCAAGAAGATAGAATCCAGCCAAATCAGGTTAAAAAATCATTTTGAAAGAGTTTTAAGCATGCAAATTAGGATTTTAAAGTTGTCTAGTGGTCTCCTTCATGTGTGGGAAGTATTGGGTCCCATCAGGTGTGTCATTATGTAGACTAAGAATTAGATTCAAGAGAGGTGTTAATATAGCATTAGTGACAAAATAAAATCAAATTCACAAAAAACACACTAACTAGCATACATCTCTAGGCCTAGACACTAGGGGGAGCTTATTTAAAAAAACCAAATTAGAAACCCAACTAGAATGCAAAAGACAAAGAAATCCTTCACCTTCCTTGGATGCTCTAAATAGCTTGTTGAAGTGGCTTACTCGACTTTATGCTTCAAAAGGTCTGTTGTAATGGAACTTGGCTATCCTCCACCTCCTCTTGGCACCTTGTGGCTTGTGTCTTGGGCTTGAGTGAACAATTTATCATAAAAATATTAATTTGTATGAAGCTTTAGAATTAAATTTATCATTATAACTTTTCACCAAGATAGCTTAAAATTCAACATGCAATGCCTCTTATTTATAGATGTTTGAGATTGGTTAGGATCAACTAGGACCATCCATCTCAATATTGAGATGTGTGGCCATGGATAAATATAATTTTTATAATTAAATCCATAAGTATCCTCATCATTATTTGGGAGGAATGGGCATTTATGAAGCATGGGAGGAATTAATGAGGCATGAGAGGGCTTAATCTTGATATTTTATGCATTTATGGCCTAGGGAAATGATGTCATTTGATGATGTAAAATCTCTTAATAAATTTTCAAAAATAAATATTAAACAATTTCCATGGAAAATTAACTTGATCTCTTGATTTAGTTTAATTAGCCTTAAACATGATTTGGCAATTTTGGTGCAAATCTTGGCAATTGGTGCATAAATTAATCAAATGGGTCAAAATGTCTTGTGATTAGATAAAAATTTGACTGGATTGGAATTAGAAGGATATGTTAGTTGTGTTGGAACTATGATCCCATTTAGGATGTTTCCAACATAAAAAAATAAAGGCACATGTCTTGTGCAAGAAAAGTGGAAGAAAAGAGTAATTCAAAGTACCCAAGTGCGAAAATGTCATTTTGAATCTAAATGATTTGATCAAAGTTAGCTGGATCATAAAATTAATTGCCCCATTTATGGATATATTGGCCAAAATTAGCACTTGAATATGATAGTTTCAAAGCTTTTAATGTGTTTTAGTGTTTTTAAGCCAAATTGTGCGTTTTGATAGAAATTGGTCAAAAGCCTAATTGAAGGTCATTGGTGACCAGTTTTAGGTGTCTACACTTTGATCTCTAGAATACTAATAAGATGTCTAATTCTTCTGTTGATAAGGCCTACCTTGATATTGTTGTCTTTTGAGTTAAACGATTTCATTCCCAAAAGATTGTAACATATTTTTTAAATCTCCATCTTGAGGTGGTTGATTAAAAGGGGCTAAAACTTAGGCTTTAGTTGATGGAATATGAGCTAAATATGGGATTTTATGAACTTGAGGGGGTGGGATATATTGTAATTCTAGGAATATAGGCATTGTGGGTCTTGGAGAAAGCATACCAGCTTGCATCAAGTTGTTCTCTACTCTTATTGTAATCTCATAGGCATTAGGTAAATTATTACCACCCATGGACTGTATCATCACACTTATATCAAAATTAAGGGATTTAATATAATACAAAAAGGAATATTATGGGGATGGTCTAATCACTACATGGATCATAGTCTATGTTTTTTGAAATCTAAGGTTAAAATCAGATATGAATTCATGGGGAGCTCTCTGAATAGTAGTTAGTTATTCCACTAAGGATAGGTGATCAAACTTATCTTCAAATTGTTTGACTAAGGCTTCACCTAACTCATCCCAAGTAGCAATGGAAGTTAATGGAATATTTGTATGCCATTGTAATGCTTTTCTTATGAAGGAAGTAGCAAGCAGTCTGATAGCCACATTATTTTGAGTAACATTATGAACACAACAAAGGTTGGAAACATCTTGGATGTGCTCAATAGTAGTTGTTTCATCCCATTCTCATAATAATAAAGGGATAATCTTAAGGGTAGACATAGGGATGTCATCAAAATTATCCAAATTGAGGGGGTTATCCACATTAAAGGGAAAAAACACTTGATTCCTTCATATATCCATTTCAAAAATGGGGACAATGGCTTGGACTAAAACAATAGGTTGGCCAAGGGGTGAATATTTATTTTGAGGATAAGGTTTTGTACTATTGAATATTTCTCTTTTATAAGAAGTAAAAGTAAAATCAAAAATTCAAAGGGAATACCTTTACTTGCTAACCTTGTAGTAACCTTTGGCATAAGAATACTATCTAAAAATTTATAACTTGAAGAATCTTCAACTTTTGATGATGGTGGAGGTCTCCTCCTACTACAAATACTTTTTTTAGCTTCAAACTTCAACTATGTTGATGAAAATGTGTCCCACTGAGCATGCCAAAACTATTAGTGTTCTAGATTGCACCCTAGTTGAGAAGGGGATTGTTCAGGTCCTTTTGCTCAAATCTAGTCCAATATGGGACTAATCCTACATTGTGGGTCACCTAAAATTTTATCAAATCTCTGGAGAAGGTTGGCTTCCTTCTAGATCTATCACTTATACTAAACCTAAACTAGTACTTTCTTGAAAAAGGGAGAGAGATTAATAATAACTTATGAAAAGCATGTAAAAATGAGGTGATGCACCAAATCTTGTGATCTTTACACTTGCACAAGACACACTATAGGATGTATTCAAGACTACATAAGTTCACTCACATAAATATTTCATAAAAAGGCATGAACTAGATATTAATCTATATGGGAGGGAAGTTGTCCACTTCCAAAATTAACCAACAGACCATATATTATACTTAGAATGACCTATGAGGATTACCAAAATAGTAAACAAAGGTGAGAAAACTTATAATGAGATAAGGAAAGCATACATTCACTTGACCACATCAATGAATTCATAAGACACACTTTAATTCAACTACAAAATAGAGGAATTCGATCTTTTATTGCATCAAATAGGTGTCACAGTACAAATCTTAACAGAGTCTAGTCATACCAAAAAGAGGGATCTATTTTAAGGCTTAGAAGCCTGTATTTATAGAAAAGAAAAGAGAGAGAGGGAATTGATCAGATAGAAAACATTGAATGAGGCCCAACCACCCTCAATAGATTAGCACCAACTTGAGGATGTTGAGTCATGATCATATCAAGAAGGAAGGTCCTCATAAAATTATTGAATGCTCCATTGATCTTTATCCAACCACTAGGTCACCTTATCAAGACTATATGCCATTTTTTAATTAATCTGTTAATGAGGACAAAACCTTCATGTCTTGAAATTGATAGAGCCATGCTTGGTCTACCTTAGGTAGTTGTAAATATCTACTTGTCTTGGAAATGACTATGATAAAAGATAATAAGCTTCCCCATAATCATATATCTATCCCAAAGAAATATCTTAGCATAGATTGAAAACTAATGTCATTTATTGGTTTTTCTATCGCTTTCATGTTGATGAAATGAAGCTTGACAGGTGTCTAATCTCATTTTGACATTCATTCATTGACTTTCTAAACTAGGTTTGAAATACCTATTCTATATCCATGGAGTCTTGATGGTGACCCTTGATCTCTATAATATCTACCCCGATTCGATCCGGGTCCATGCTTGAGCTTAGCTACTTTATTTTTTTAACTTGATCAAGTGGAAGAATGCTCCATCAAATTTTGTCAAAATTCTTGGGCTTGCCTTTGATTGGCCATCAAAAATTGACTCGGATCATTGACATATTGACCCATCTTATACTGTTAGATCTACTTGTTTGGATGAATGCTCATCATTGATCCTCTACTAGTTGAACATGCTTGTGTCACTGATCATTCACATATTTGCTTTTACTATCTATTGACCCCTTTGACATCCACTCATTATTATATATGAATCCATGATTGAATGAGAGCCATTAGATCTACCTAGACCCACTAACTTGTCATTCATCACTCACCATTGGATCTTTTGTATAGAGGAATGTTGACCATTGATATCAAATATTTGAAATCAAATAGCTACTTCATGAAGCTTTACTTTGACATTAACATAAAAAAATTGACATCTACGGGACCATTTTTGACATTTGCATGCCTGTCTATGATATATTTGAACTCCAACATCTATTTATTGTGGCTTAAACTTGATGTCTGCACAACTATATCACTCTACTGGAACAACTTCCTTGAGATAAACCATTTTATCAGATATTTTGCATCAAGCATTTGTCTTAGAGATATTTTCCTTGGGCTTTTTGTTTCAACCACTTTCCCCAAAATAAATAGATCTTCGGGTCTTTTGTAATCAAAACATTTGTTGCAGACAAAATGTCTGAAAGAATTTGCACTTTAGTATTTTTGTTTTGGATAAAATGTCCAAAATAATTTCCCAACACTTAGCCAAAAAAACCTAAAACAATTAGAACTTAGCCAAATAAAAGGTCTAAAAGAATTGAACTTATCCAAATGGAAGCCTGAAAGAATTTTAGGACTTAACTAAAAATGGTTTTGCACGTAGCCTTTTTAAAAACTTGTAGGCTCTTTTGAACTTGTGATTAAAATTGTTGTCTATTCTTGTGAAGGATTTGATGAACTTCTAAGGCTTATGCAACCTATCCCTAACTTTGAACTACTTTGATCACCATGAGAACCTACCCAAAAGCCTTCCTCTTTTGCTTTATAGACTTGATCTTTAGGAAACTACACTGCATTCAAGCAAGCTTGGTATGTGGGCCAAAAATGGCCAATAGTAACTTTATATACTTAGAACTACATATTATTACTCATAATTATATATTAGTATTTAAAAATATTTACATGTTTTTTCAACCAAATTTACACAGGATGAGTGACAATAAGCATGTGACTCATCTTTTTTTCACCAAGTCTATCTTGTGAACCTCAATTAGAGTGGGTTACCACCCACTCTAAATTTTGATAAAATATTATTAATTATAGATTAGTAGCAGACTATTATTAATAATTTGAAGAACTAAATTACATGTTAGTATGTTTTCACTATATTTGTTATCTAGAATAGTGTTGATCCATAATTTACATAGAGTAATAGCATTGATTTATAATTTACATATGTTTAATGGGAGAGCTTAAATTGAATATGATGATATTCACTTGACATCATTTACATGTTCATAGATACATTATGAGAAATAAATACTAAAAGATAATTAATATAGTTTATGTTCCTAATGATGTCAAAATCCCATTTAAGTAGCATCATTGGTGGATACAATCCCCAGTAGTCAAATCAAAATATATTTCAAGATTTTTTTTTTTAAATACTCTTTTTGTGGCATTCAACATTCATGATGACTGATTACTTTGGTTATCATCATTAATACAATTGGTTTAGATGTGTTAAATTAATGCGAGAGATTAAAATGGTGATATATGAGTGATTAATCTTGTGCTAAGGTGTCAATGTTGATAGATATTCATAAATTGGTATGATTTAGCATTTAATAAAAAGCTCATTCATGACTAGACATGTGATCATGAAGAGTAAGAATGTTACATATTTTTTTTACATATTAATAGTCTGCAGACTATTTATATTTAGCTAGAAGGTGTTTCAACATTATTTTTATTTTCAAATTATAAAGGCTAAATTCATCTCCCTATCTTGATTGATACGTCCAAATTATAAAATAGAATGAAAATAGCCTTTTAGTTAACTGTCATTTTTTGAGATCCAATTCAAACTACTTGTGCATATAATCCTACCATTTTGGTAATTTATTTTTGGTTGAAATGAATCTCTATTATATGTTCTTAATGGTGATTTTATTCTTCTCATTGATTATTTATATATATATTATTACTTATTCTTCCAATAAATCTACTTTCTCACATACTATTTAAGTCTAAATTTTGAGGAAATTGTGATAACACTCATGACATCGAAGTGGAGTCAGAGAAGCTATTCTATAACCAGATGCTCAAAATTTTTATGCTAAAAATCATTGAAAATTATGTGATTTTCTATATTTTGAATCCTGTCATAGGTAATTCGAAGCCTGGGATGCTTGGTCTTAAAACATGTTACATAGAAGTCACTACAATTAATAAATTATTTCTAAGTTTGGAAAGTTAATCTTGAGTGTAAATTTTAGCTCCAAAGTGTTTTCTAATATAGTTGAATATTATATTATAATTATGTATCTCCCTTGTTTTCTAATATAATATAGTTTGGTCTATCAGATGACACTGGCTCCACATCATATTGACTTTGACTTATTTTTTATCATTTACTTAGTGCACATTCAACTTGCATTTTCTAAAAAATATTATTTTAGTATATATTATATATAATTGTTGTTCAAAAAAATCTGATGAAAAGTTTGAAAAGTATAGTAAAAACAAATTTTTAGGCTGAGACGGCCTTAATTTTGTGATTAATTATTATGATTTTAATTTTACTAAAATAATACATGCCTTGAAATTCAATGTAATGTTTGAGCAAGTATTTGTATAATTTGGCACTGATTTTAATATAGCATACTTGTAATACTCATTGAGGATGCCATAGGACATGTTACCATACGAATTAATCTTGAGCCAAAGATATTAGATATAATATTATATGTTGCAAAAAATATTTCACAAAGTAATGCAATATGGAGGCAATCATGGTTATACAAAATGAAATAAAAATTGGATAACATTAATAGGAATATTTCATTTATTGTATTTCAAAATTTAGATTTTAATTTTATACAAGCCCCAAAATCTAATTAAAATTTTGAGGTAGTCACTAATCATAATTTGGCCCTGATTCGGTGTTTCTTCTCAATGATTTCACATTGAGTATAAATTTGGCAGGGTTAAAAAACAAATATTACAGGTGTTTTTTCTGATTTATGTAATGGTGTAACAAAAATTACATAAAATGATATTATAGATCTATTCCATTGGTTATAATGTCTTAGATTTATCTATATCCTTATTTTCCCTATGGTTGAAGCATAGCTATTTCATTATGTGTTCCAATACCATATGAAAATCATTTAAAACATGAATGAAAATATTTTTGAAGGATGTTATATAATTATAAATGATGAAAATGAGTTTAAGGTATTCTTAGTGATCTATGACATTTATGGTATTCACAACATAGACAATATTTCTAAGGAAGAGGTGGCCATACAATTTGATTGGTCACATGCATAGGCCTTAGATATTGTGTAACTAACAGATATTAAGATATTTACATATTGTGTGACTAACAAATTTACAAATAACTTTAATAATATGCATAGTGTAAAATATAAATTAGGAGATGATGTTAAAACATTACTACAAATATTATATGACAAGGAATCAAGGTGAGACCCTAAAAATAAATTTAAATTACTCTTAAAAATTAGTCCCACATATTATTAATTAGATTCTTTCCATTAAGTTTTTATTAGAGTTTATTGAACCATTATAATCAAGGATGTCCATAAATGAATGAAATAATACATGTGCCCATTTTACAAGGTAGATATTCATATCATTTTTATCTTGTTTAGAATGGGTGTGTGCCCGTTCTACACAAGATTATAATACTATCAATAGAATATTCAAGCAATATTGGGTCCCCATTTGATTTCAAAAATTGGGTTGTTTGAATACTATTAATAGGATATCCTTATAAATTAGGGGATGATGTTAAAACACTACTACAAATATTATATGACAAGAAATCAAGGTGAGGCCTTAAAACTAAATTCTAATTACTCTTACAAAATAGTCCCATATATTATTAAATTTTAATAAGACTATTTCCATTTTTTAATTATTTTTTAGAATTTATTGAGCTTTTATTATCAATGATGTCCATAAATGAATGAAATAATACATGTGCCCATTCTATAGAAGGTGGATGTTTATATTATTCTTCTCTTATTTAGAATGGGCATGTGCCCATTCTACACAAGATTTAAATACTATCAATGGGACATTCAAGCAATAGTGGGTCCCCAATTCATTGCATAAAATGGAGTGTCTTAGTGAAAGTTGTTGAAAAAAAATTTAAGTCTAATTCTACATAGCATGCCACTGGTTATAATCGATTATACTATAAATGGCATTTATAATTGATTATATTACAAATGGCATATATAGATGTTTGATGTTACGGTACCATCACAAAGTTCTACGATATGTTATTATGTCTAGTACTCCATTGAAGAATCCCCCCATTGAGCTTGTGTTATAGAAAAATGAAAACCATGTGGATGTTGATATTATTCTTATATTGTTTATAATGGGCATGTGCCCATTCTACACAAGATTGGAATCCTATCAATGGGATATTTAAGTAATAGTGGGTTCCTAATTGATTGCAAAAAATAGAGTGTCTAAGTAGAATTTGTTGAAAAAATTATTCCATGTCTAATTCTCTATGGGATGTCATTGGTTACAATCGAGTATTTTGTGAATGACATATGAAGTTGTCTAGTGTCATGGTACTGTCTAAATATTCAATGGTATAATATTATGTCCAGTACTCCACTGAAGAATCCCCTCATTGAGATTGTGTTACAAAAAAATAAAAACCATGTGGGTGTTTATATTATTCTTAACTTGTTTAGAATGGGCATGTGCCCATTCTACATAATCTTAGAATACTATCAACTAATAAAAATACTTATCTTGCGTAGATTGGGATTAATTGATAAAGTTATTAATGTTTGGTGTAAAAGTGGGCACAATCTCATTCCAATAAATATATAAATATCATCTCTATTTTATTATAATGCATTATTAATACCAAATACAATAATATAAATTTAATATCACACAGACACATGTTTATTTTGTGTATATACATTTCAACTCTAACTCTCTATGAGATACATTTAGGTACAATTGATTATACTACAAATGGAATATATAGCTTTCTCATGTTGCAGTATTGTCTCAAAGTTTTACAATATACTTGAACCCATGCTCATAATTTAGATGGATTACGTAGAATAGACACATGCCCATTTTGAAAAAGATAATTTTTACATCTTCAATTATGAATCCATCAACCTAAAAATTAGAAGAATATTGGATTCTTAATTGATGATGTGCTTATATTTTCTAGATATTTAAGCATGTTCCTATTCTAAATAATTTTAAAAAAATCAGATTACTTGTATTCAGGCATTATATTATGGTAAAGTGCCACATTTATTAGTGTTATAATTAAAATAGGCATACCCTTCGAGTGTGTACAATATTGCTAGTATTAAAATCAATTTGAGGACTTTCACGAAAAATAGGTTAACATGAGATATTATAAAATGTACTTCAAATCCCATACTTCATTGACCATTAAGGATATCATGCTTCAAATCCTATCCTGATTTGAAATTTATAAAGAAAGTGTGCTTGATTTTCTTTGAATAATGCCATAATTTAAAGATAATGGGGATACCAATGATGTTTTTTGAATTCAAATTTGATTTGGTGGCTCGATCCTCCAAATTATTCCATAATTTAACTTAAACTCAAAGTCTATGCACATGCATCCAAAATGTGTTCTTGAGCATGCTTGAGGGCATATGTGAGCATAGTCATACACACCTCAGTATCAGAAGCTACTACTACCCAGGCTTAGGCCAAACTCCCATAGTTTTGACATATTTTTTACTGTCAATGAATTAATTGATGCCATGTAGTAGGTAAAAGTAGTTGAGTTGTATGTGAAGTTAAAAATACATGGGTGTAAAAAGGGTTTAAAATACATAGAGTGTTGTACATATTGCCCATTTAAATATGCATTCAGTTAACAATTTTCATCCTTATGTTTAGTACTTCAAAGATCTCCAATATGTGTTACCTACTAGATTTGGCCATTATGACACAACATTTTAAATTGTCTAATTAAGGCCCAATTTATCATTTAATTAATACCTAGAGCATGGTAGGCACATGGCCATATCATCCTTGATATTTACAAATATGTACATGAGTCACATGGTGATCCTTCATTTGATCAGGCTCTCCCAAGTCTGACAAGTTTGTCAGATCTGGGAGATTGATACATTTGACATTGGGGTGAGCTCATTCACCCACTCCTGGTAAGTCTAACCTCTAAACCACATGATGTCTTTTGATTTGGTCAAGCTCTCCTAGGATCTGTCATCTATGTCAAGTCTTGGAGACTAACCATTTTGACTTTGGGGCACCCTAATTGGTTAGGACTTAGATAGGTTTTGACATCTCTTTTAGTGATCCATGTGACACCCTTCGATTCAATTATTTTTCCTATAGAAAACCACAAAAAATATTTATTAAAATCAAATAAGAATGATGAATTTAAATGCTTACCTAGATATGAGCTAAGATTTAAAGGATGCCACATAGGACTCAAGAAGACTGAGACTATGTGAATCTTAAAATGAAAACAAACCTTTAGAAAAGTTAGCACATTTAATTATTCTAAGAAATAAAGAGCCTACTTTATTTTAGGATACAGCCAGGACCCAATTGAGTTATCTTCAGAGCTCAAGGGGGCTTTCAATAGGTATCAGTGAGCCATCACAAACATTTACTATGCTCAAAAAGCCAAGGTGAAAAATAGACCTTGATGATTCTCTTATAAAAGAGTTGATGAGAATGAGTCTGAGTCTAGGAACTATGAATTTGATTTTTTTAGAAAGGACCCTAATTATCTAAATAAGATGGTGTGTTAGCCATAACTAATCCCAAATATGATAATATAAAATTAATATCAATAGACACATGTCATCCTCATGCATATACATTTCAGGTCTAATTCTCTATGAGATACCACTATATATAATTGATTATACATCAAATGACATATGTGGTTGTCTAATGCCATAGTATTTTCACAATATTATCTGGTATACTATTATGTATATTACTCCAATAAATAATACCCCCAAACTTGTGTTACATAATATTAGTTATAATTCTGGATTTTCATATTATTCTTTTCTTGTTTAGAATGGGCATGTGTCCATTCCATAAAGATTGCAATACTATTAATTACATACTGGCAGTACTCCACTGAAGAATCCCCCAAGCTTGTGTTACAAAATATTGATTATAATGTGGATGTTCATATTATTCTTATATTATTTAGAATTAATATGTACCTATTCTACATAATATTGGTATACTATCAACTGCATACTGAAAATACTCTACTAAATAATCTACCCAAGCTTGTGTTATAGAATATTGGTTAGAATTTTGGATGTTCATATTATTCTTATCTTGTTTAGAATGGGCATGTGTCCATTCTACACAATATTATAATACTATCAACTACAAATTGGTAGTGTTCCACTAAATAATCTCTCTAAACTTATGTTATAGAATTTTGGTTAGAATATTGGAATACTATCAATTACATACTGGCATTACTCCACTAAAGAATCCCCCCAAGCTTGTGTTACAGGATATTGATTATAATGTGGATGTTCATATTATTATTATATTGTTTAGAATGGATATGTACCTATTCTACATAATATTAGTATACTATCAACTATATACTAAAAATACTCTACTAAATAATCTACCCAAGCTTGTGTTACAAAATATTGGTTAGAATTTTGGATGTTCATATTATTATTATCTTGTTTAGAATAGGCATGTGCCCATTCTACACAAGATTATAATACTATCAACTAAAAATTAGCAGTGCTCCACTAAAGAATCTCTCTAAACTTATGTTATAGAATTTTGGTTAGAATTTTGGATGTTCATATTATTCTTATCTTATTCAAAATGGGAATGTACCCATTATACACAAGATTGGAATACTATCAATTGCATACAGGTAATACTCCACTAAATAATCCTCCCAATCTTGTGTTACAATATTTTATAGAAAGTGTAGATTCATATTATTCTTATCTTGTTTAAAATGGGCATGTGTAAATTCCATAAAGATTAGAATACTATCAACTACATATTGGTAATACTCCACTGAAGAATCCCCCGTTACAAAATATTGGTTAGAATTTTAGATGTTTATATTATCCTTATCTTATTTAGAATGGGCATGTGTCCATTCTAAATAAGATAAGGATAATATAAATATTGGTTAGAATTTTGGATGTAATATGTTATTATCTTGTTCATAATGGGCATTATTGATCCTTCAATTTGCCACAACCTTTAACTCCTCTAACCTGATGGGTGTGCATGCAAGGTTCACATGTAAGGATAAAGACCACCCCTAGACTTAGCTCAGTGCTTCATAGAGCATGGTTCCTCAAAGTTCATAGGAAGTTCATAGGAGGTTAGATTAATATAAATCAAGATTTCATGCTTTGCTAAGGTTTTGACCTTTGCAAAGATCCCTGCCCAAGGATGAATGCTCAAATACAAGGGCATGAGGGAACACATGTATATAAAATGGAGTTGGGACCACCAAATAAGTACTCAACAAATGTGACCCAGTGCCCATTCATGCCTAGTGCCCATTCATACATAGTGTCCATTCAAGCCCAGTGCCCATTTATGCCTAGTGCCCATTCATGGCTAGTGCCTATTCACACCCAATGCCCATTCATATCCAACACCCATTCAATCCTAGTGCCTATTCATACCTAGTGCCTATTTGTGCCCAATGCCCATTCGATTGGAATACACTATCAACTACATACTGGCAGTATTCTACAAAAAAATCCTCCCAAACTTATGTTATAGAATATTGGTTAGAATTTTGGATGTTCATATTATTCTCATCTTATTCAAAATAGGTATATACCCATTCTACACAAGATTATAATAATATCAACTGCATAGTTGTAGTAATCCACTAAAGAAATCCCTCAAGCTTGTGTTACATAATAATGATTATAATTTTATATTTTAATATTATTCTTATCTTGTTTAGAATGGGCATGTGCCCATTCTACACAAGATTGGAATACTATCAACTACATACAAAAAATACTCCCCTAAAGAATCCCTCCAAGCTTGTGTTAAAGAATATTGGTTAAAATTTTGGATATTCATATTATTCTTATCTTGTTTAAAATGGGTATGTGCCCATTATACATCAAATTTAAATACTATCAACTACATATTGGCATTACTCCATTGAATAATTTCTCCAAGCTTGTGTTATAGATTATATCTTAGAATTTTGGATGTTAATATTGTTTTTATCTTCTTCAGAATGGGCATGTGCCCATTCTAAAAAAGATTGGAATACTATCAACTATCAAAAAAAATTATCTTGTGTAGAATGGGATCAATTGATAAAATTCTTATTAATATCATGTAATTTAAAGTAGGCACAAGCTCATTCCAAACAAGATATAAAATATCATCTCTTTTTAATTACAATTCATTATTTAATAAGTCCAAATACAATAATACAAAATATCAATAGACACATGTCATCCTCATACATATACATTTCAGGTATAATTCTTTATGGGATGCCAATAAGTACAATCAATTATATGTCAAATGGCATATGTAGTATCTTGATGTCATTGTATTGTCATAAGTTTATGCATTATACTATTATGTCTAGTACTCTACTAAAGAATCATCTCGAGCTTGTGTTATATAATATTGGTTACAATGTGGATGTTCATATTATTCTTATCTTGTTCAAAATGGGCATGTGCACATTCTACACAAGATTGAAATACTGTCAACTGCATACTAGAATGATAGTAAGATACTAGATTGGAATATAATCAAAGAACTAAGATACTAGAATGATAACATGTTCCACACTCCACATAATTGGATAAGAATTAATATTTGCACATCAAATCAAGTCAAGCATAACTTAGAATTTTTTATTAATTTCAATAGCCAAAATTCTCCTATTTTTAGGACCAGGAGATTACAAGCACATATAAGGTTGGGATGGGGAAGGCCTCATCTCTCCAAGCTTTATCTAAATTTTAAATTCAAAAATAAAACAATGTATTGAACATCATGCAAGTCATGCATGTACCATATTTATTTCCTAAAATAAAACTCTTCGTCTAAAAATATAATATATACATGTAATCTCCCTTTAAGTTAAGAATGGGATCCAACTTAGTTGGAACATGCAAATATAGATTTATAATTAGTTGATATTGATGTGGCACTGCTAGAAGAACTTTTAATTATAACATAGTTGGTGTGGATGTTGATGTGGATGAAACTAAATTTGTAATATAAATTAGAAGTGGAATAGACACTATCACTAGAAGTTAACTATGTGTTTCAAATATAAGTGGGATATAGGGAGGGCCATTCTACGTATGCACTAATGTGTATCTTAGAAGCTTATAGCTCATTGTAAGAGTTGAAGACACTTCTACCGTAGTGGTTTCATACTTTTCTACCCCCCTTTGGAGATGGAAAGCTGCCTCTCTTTAGAGATGGATATCATAACTTGCTTAAAAGTTAGCTTCTATAGTCTCAAAATTGAGAAAATATTTCTTGAATAACTAAGGAATATTTTCCATCAGTTTCTTGTGAATTCTCAATGCATATTTAACCTCAGCATATAGTGATTCAGTCCTAAAGGTCTTGTACCTTAAAAAATTTATCAATTACATTATTTCATTATGGTCCTATAAATCATGCCTTCAATCTCTATTCTAAAACTATCCAATGTTGCCCTCAAGAGATTCTTAAAAATGGGTTTTGGCACCAATTTCCCCTATGGATTTATTACCTAAATTACCCTCAATTCAATCAAAATGGATATCATGATACCTTCTTAGTTTACAAACTACTATACCAAGGTATGTATCTCCTGATGCCATTCCAATAGGGAGTCTCTTTTTGTAGTAATGTAATGTCATTCCCACACTACTTCAATAGTATTTATTAAATTAAAGTGGTCATAAGCCCTATTTCTAGTTTCCTAGCTAATAAAACTCAACTTGCCATCAATGTCTTTCATTTTATTAAACAATTAGAGAACATATCCCCACTTAGAATAATAAATCAATTTTACAACTCTTATTTCACCAATTACATCAAATAACTTATTATCCACCCCATGTAAATGATCCACAATCTCCCTAAGAGCTTAAATTATTCATATCTCTAATTGCCTTTGGATAGCCTAGTCAAAACTTTTGAAAAAATCCTTAATAACCCCTCCTATGGCATCCACAAAACTATAAGGATCATATCTGATCTTGTTAGGGTCTGAAGGATTTATCTTCCTTATTTTGGTTAAGAAAAAATGTTTTCTCTCTATTTCAACTCCACCTATTGACCCTCAGCAATCATAGTCTTCCTTTTGACCTTTCTCAAGGTGTTTGTTTACCTATCAAAGTGGAACTTGACTATAGGTTGTTCATGGATGACTATATCTTGCCTACCCAATCTTCCTCCTCTTATATTTTCATGATCCATGAGGGGATATTTAGGGTAATTTGTTTTTTTATGTATACAACAGGTTGAGTTGGTTGGGATGATTATGCTGACCCAGCTCCTTGAGTAACTATCTAGGAGAAGATGTAACTATTACAAGAAAATGAGGAATGGCCTTCCTTTAACTAGTAACCTACTTTTGAATTGGTATATTTTTGATGAATAAATCTTTTATAACTTCTTTGGTGATATAAACCATCAAGGAGTATGATGAGGAGCTTGACTAATCATCATCTCTATCTGGGAGATTGTCCTAAGGGGAGTGGCTCCTATGGAAAAAATGGAAGTGGACACTAGGTTTTCAAAATGTGATCTAGTGATAGGCACATGGGTTTGGGGATTAGTTCCACCAAAGAATGAATAAGTCACTGAGGTAGTAAAAAAAATTTGCAAATAGTTGGTAATAGAAGTATAGGTGACCTTGGCATTCATAATTGTGGTGGGAATTTCCCCTATAGTATTAGGCTAAGCTATAAATTGCAAAATGGGAAATATTGGTGATGTTATAGTAGCCTGAGGTTATGTTATTGATCTCAATAAATGCAAAGAATAAAAATAATTGGTTGTACTAATAGCAATTGTATGAATTGACATTATAGTTAAAGAATGTGGAATGTTAGAACTTACAATAGTAGTAGCAATAGGACTAGTGGCTATAATTGCTTGAGGTGGGATGTTTGGGGGTATACATGGTGTGACCCTAAACTGCAATTTTCCATTGTGATTGTGCCTCTCCAAATTTATCTCCCTTTTGGTTTGGTAATAACTTGGTAGTAATTAAACTACCATCTCCCC
The DNA here is from genome assembly GCA_037957365.1 of Torreya grandis. NCBI lineage: Eukaryota > Viridiplantae > Streptophyta > Pinopsida > Cupressales > Taxaceae > Torreya > Torreya grandis. The sequence continues at coordinate 1,300,093 of JARHVA010004980.1, forward strand.
TACTGACTTCTTTGGGTTAAGCCATTAATTCAATTTTCCTTAATTGATTGCTCTTCTCAAAGAGCCATTCATCCCCTGAGTTAGATTCGATTATTTCACTTATGGAACAAGAGTCCTAAATTTTTGTCCCAAAGATCCATTCTTCTTCATTATCCATCCTTATTTCTTCTTCCTCACTATTGTAGACCTTAACAACATCTATTCTCCTTGATCCTTTCTTTGTCTCCTATCTCTCTAGAGGCTTCTATAGTTCCCTCCTTTACTTCCACTTTTTGGGGAGAAATAGGTGGGATCTTGGGATTCCTTGTATAGGTCAAAATTATTTTGGGAGCATTAGATGTTGGCTCAGCCAAAAATGAAATGGAAGATGGAGATGTAAAAGTGGCAACAAGTAATGCTACAATGGGAGTGGTATGCATTACTTATGCAATGTCAAGTGGTAATAGAGTTGTTAGAGTTATAACTAGGGTACTAATGGGTGGTGAATCAATCTACCCATTATAAGGTGGTATTGTTGTTGAGGGCATCAAAGGAGAGGAAATAAAAAGAACCCGAGACAAGAAAGAGAGAAAAGTTACCTAATGTGCAATAGTTAGTGGAGGTAGGGCAAATATAGAGAATGCATTGGTTATTTTACTAGGGCTTGCAGGCCTTTCTTCCTTAACTCTATGTTGTGGATAAATTATAGCAGTTGTATATACTTGAGGAGTAGGACTCCTAGTTCTTTTTTCACTGAGTTTCCTAAAATGGGTCAGATTCTCATTGTGTTTCCCCTTCTACTTGAAGATGAGGTCCATGGAAGGGTTTGGAAATCCATTATTGCTTTTCCATACTCTTTGCATTCTCTTTGGTAATGGTGGGATCTTATTGGATATTTTTCACTATTATCATAGACATACGAGTTTTGTACAACCTGATAAACACCTTAGAGTCATCTTCAACATTAATGAATATATTGTCATATTCATACAATTGATGTCTATAATTAATTCTCACCTTTTTCTCATATTTCCTAAGGTGTCCTATGACATTTCCTCTTATATCCCAATTCCTTAATGGTACCTATTTGAACCAATAATGAGTCATGATTTTCTTGATAATTGATAGGTTTTCTCATCATTCATATTGCATTCAACCAATGTTTGGGACAATAGGATGGAGTGCTCCTTGCTTTGCCTTATTCAGATTGACTTCAATGATATCATTTAATTGGGTAGTAATTTCTTAATTAGACACCTTATACAACATAATCCTTGGGAGAAGTAAGGAGTATGCCTTTGTTCCCTCAATCCTAATCATAGGATGCTCAAGTTATAGCCAATAGTCACCTATATTTTTGATAGTCTTTTTTATATGATTTAATAGCCTAGGAATATTCTTCCCATAGATGTATTGATACACTATGGGATAAAATGTCTTAGTTACCCTCTTTATATTCTTATTGAATCTATGAATATGAATAATATTGAACTCATCACACACCTTTTTTTTAGGGTACCCAGTGGGTGGTTCCCAGGGATGACCATGAGAAGCATGTACAGTTGTAGTTATTGCATCCACCACATAGGAAATCATATAAAAATTACTATCTGGATAACTCATGGGATTGGTGAGCTTTAAAATCAGATTAGATTTGATAATTTATCTTAGGGCTATAATTTTAATAGAAGTTAGATATATATCTAGCAATGGGACTTATACCTCATTGACATGAGCAATGGTTGGGAGACCAAATATCCTATTTAGCAAGGTCATGGTGATTTTAACCCTTGGTCTGAAGGTGATGATGGGAATAGTAGATATAGGGCCTTGTACTCTAAATCTAATTGGGTTATCAGCCCATTCATATATCTTGTTGATGACATTATTGATCTAAAGCCATGCATTCACCATTTCTTGCCTATATATCATGTTTGGTAGGGGAAACCTATAGTATTTTTCAAAGGCATTCCCATTAATATACGTTATTGGAATTTTGCTTAATCTAAAATAAAATATATTTCTATTAACCTTTCCATTAAATAATAAATAATATAATAAGTCAATGCAGGGCATTACCTCTAGTTTTATCATTGCATTGTGGAGACCAACTGCCTTAATTGCTATAAATTCATCAATGTATCTTTATGTGAATATGGAAAATTGATCCTCTACTCTATATAGCTTGACTGATTTGACCTTATCCCAAATCTTTGAATAGTGTTTGAATTCATGATGCAAAGATGTTAAATCAAATGTTATATATATGAATTCTTGTGAACCTATAATGGAGTACACTGAGGGAATTAGGATGTGAGATGAAGAGGCCATTGGTGATATTTTTAAACTCCTAGTTATGTGAAACTATTTGTAAATACTTGGTCTTAATAGAGTTTTAGATTCATAGTATGCACTTAGGCTCTGAGTTCACAATGGTATAGATAGCTTGGTGGAAATATAACTAGACTAAAAGTGGAAATTAAAAATATATTTCTTTGGTTGTGCTAGATATGAGACTTAAATTTATTAATTTTTTAGTTTATGTGAATTTCCTTTCACTATTTTCCATTTTATTTTCATAAAACTAGCTTTTGTGGCATTCCAATTCCATGTGGCACTTTTCTACTCTTTAGAACTTGATCTTGGTGTCTTTATTATTTGATTATGTTTCTACCAAAGACACATGTCTATCTATAGATGTTTTGTAGGTGGCATAGATATAATCTATTTGTATTTTGTTCCTTCAAGTCATGGGCTGGCAAGATGAAGACATGTGGTCGGCTTTTGTTACTCCATTTTCCTAGGATATTTCATATAATTACCTCAACTAATGTTTTCACCATGCCTCCAAGATTGTAAGATGATGACAAGTGGAAAGATCTCATTGCTCCTCTAATGACTTGAGATTCGTATGATGTGCATGGTGTTACTGAGTCACTGGGCTAGTGAGATGATGGCAAGTGATAAGTTCTCACTGCTCCACCTTCTTGGGGTTGTCTATACATATGTCTATAATGATGTCACCTCTAGGTTAACATAATAATGACTTGTTCCCCTTATCTTGATTCTTATGTGAGTAGGATGTTTCCATGTGTTAAGGATGGGATCCCTAAATTTATCTGAGAAATGCATAAGTGTGAAACATTCTATTTAAGACATAAAAGTACAACCACCCACTAAATACAACATGTTATCCCCATTAGAACTATAAATTAATAAGTAAGAACATATATGTAAGCATTTAAATGAAACCAAAGTCAAATATTAAAGCATATAATGTAGCTTAGGCATAGCTTTGATCCTTTTAGTTGTAAGAACACCTTGCAATAATTAAAAAACATGTGGAATGTGTTTAAGAAAACAAATAAAACCCAAAATAACCAAATGAATTTTTCAAGTGTTATAAAAACATGTTTACATTCAAGCTTCCTCAGACTTTAAGAATGGGGTGTGTGTGATAGGGCACAAAAAATGGTGAGTCATAGGGGGAAATACTCCTGAGTATTTTAAGAACCTAAAAGTTCAGCAATGTATCATAAGAAAAATTTATCTCCCCCTAAGATTGTGTTATAAAATATTGGTTAGAATTTTGGATGTTCATATTATTTGTATCTTGTTCATAATGGGTATGTTCCCATTCTACATGAGATTGTAATACTATCAACTGCAACTGGCAGTACTCCACTGAAGAATACCCCAAGCTTGCATTATAAAATATTGTTTAAAAATTGGACGTTCATATTATTCTTATCTTGTTTAGAATGGGCATGCGCCCATTATACACAAGATTAGAATACTATTAGATATCAACATTTTTTATCTCATGTAAAATGGGATCAATTGATAAAATGTGTATTGATGTCATGTAATTCAAAATAGGCACAAGCCCATTCTGAACAAGATATAAAATATCATCTCCATTTAATTAAAATTCATTGTTAAATCCAAATACAATAATACAAACTTTATATCAACATACACATGTCATCCTCGTGCATATACATTTTAAGTCTAATTATTTGTGAGATGCCACTAGGTATAATTGATTATATAGTGAACAACATATGTAGCTATCTAATGTTGTGGTACCATCGTAAGGTTCCATGGTATTATACTATAATTATGTCTAATACTCCACTAAGGAATCCCCTAAGCTTTTGTTATAGAATATTGATTAGAAACTAGATGTTCATATTATTCTTATCTTGTTCATAATGGACATGTACCTATTCCACACAATATTGGAATACTATAAACTACATATTGGCAGTACTCCACTGAAGAATCCCCTAAGCTTGTGTTACAGAATATTGTTTAAAAAGTAGTGTTCATATTATTCTAAGATATAATGCTTCTCCAAATTTTTATGTTGTGTGGAATGGGATAAATTGATAAAATTCTTATTAATGTCATGTAAAAGCAGGCTCAAACTCATTTTGAACAAGATATAAAATATCATCTCTATTTAATTACAATTCATTGTTAAGACCAAATACAATAATACAAATTTAACATCAAAAAACTACTCATGTAACTATTAATTCACATATTACATAAAAAGATTCAAGATTTCTTAAGTATTATTTATTAATATCTCTAAATGGTTACATATGATAGATTAGTACACATGATATATTCAATGATATTCCATCTATTTACTAAGCCTAAATAGTCCAAGGTCAGATTTTGATCATATGATAGATCAGTACACATGATAGTTTCAATAATTGTTCAAATTATGGATTGACTTTTTAAATCCCCTCGATGGTATCCTATAGTGATTGGAAGCCTTGATAATGATATGGTCATGTGCCTACCATACTTTTGGAATTAATTGAGTGGGAAACTGGGCCATGATTAGATAATTTAAAATTTTGCATCACAATCACCAAATCTAACAAGCAGCGTGTAATTGGAATCTTTGAGTTTAATTTTAGATTATGAAATAAATGGGAGGATTGAGCCATACCAACTCAAATTTGAATTCATTCCAAGTGAGCCACAAAATGCCATTAAAGTAAGAGATGTATGTGTATCCGTTTAATAAGTTCCTCAAGATAGGCTCATTAATTGTTATCGCTCCCATTTTCCCAAAACTCACTCCTTACTTTATGCTCTGACCATTACCCTTTATGTCTTCCCCCTTTGCTAGACATTGTATCACCAACATCCCTCCTAATTAAAATGGTCACCTCATCTTTGAACCCCAAAGCCAAGATGGAATACTAAGACACTTTATTCTCAAATGGCTTGACACACTTCAAGTAATACAATGAACTATTCAAGGCTATTGATTTGGTGCCCAAAAAATTTGGTAGTGAAAATGAGGATGAGGCTAAATTTGAAGATACCCTCTAGGCCTATAGTAAGAATGGGTTACACAAAGCTATAGCTAATCCTGAGAATTTCCCTTGCATTAACTTATTTATTAGGTTGTTGTACATAATGAAGTGAGTGTAATACAACCTCTAGGACATGGTTTTCTCAGTGAAAAACTAGCATCAGATCATTGACATCTCGAGAATAGCCTTCAAGGATTACTACAACCTCCATAAGTATACCTTGTATTATGATTCAATCATCATGACCACCTAGATGAGTACCCACCCAATCCATGATGTCCTAAAGGACTAGGCTGAGAACCCCAATGCAATATGAGTTAATAATATGAACATAAATGCATATACCATTTACACTTTCAAAGAAGGAATCTACGTTGGGATGATCCTACTTAATTAATGATTTAGGGATAGTAGTTGTATACACATCAATGTCCTATGGGGTCCCCTACTCCACATGACTCTCCATGGTGAGCAAGTCCCTAACCTAGGGGTTAATCAACTTCAACATGATCAAGGTGATAGGTGATGCTTAATAAGGTGGTGCTTTCTATATGATGAGCTATCTAGTGGACGTCATCTATAAGACACTCACCTTCAATCCATCTACATTTATTATATGGATTCCTAGAGTCTTAGTGGTCCATGTAGTTTTCTATAAGCTATATGACCACCACTATCATAAAAATTTATGTGTCATTATACCCGGTGGTTTACAATGCCATCAATGAGGCATCCATGCCTCAACTATCAAAATAAATTAGAGACTCCCTTGCCCCCATTGATGACTATTGGTATTATAGGGAGGATACCATTATTTGAGTGGTATGTATTCTCAATAATCCCCTCTATTTTCCCTATCAGGTCTCAAACCACCTATCAGAGTAGGAAATTGCATATCAACTGGTTGAGGGCATCTTTAGGTACTACATAAATTACCAAAAAAATGACTACTTGCCTCTCCCAATTACTATCAGGCACCATGTGTATCATGCCTTCCCCCCTCTATAGAATATGGTGGCTAGGAGAGACTTTTTCACCATGGATAGAGCTAAGCACCAAGATTGGGTCTTGTAAAGCATCATCAAAGCTCATTTGGAGAAATACTCAGCTCATCTTAACCTCAATTATGGTAACCAGCCTGAGGAGGATGATGAGTTCTATCTAAATTTGGCTAATAACCAAGAGTTGATCACTCAGATTGAGTCCCACATAAAGAAGAAGAGGAAGAAGGTTCAGCCTTGTCCATCTATTGCCCCTTCTACTATGGCTTAACATGTAGAGCATGTCAAGGTGACTCTCTTGTAGATATCTAAAAGTATTTTACAAGAAGTACCGATAGATTCTCCTCCTATATCTCTTCTTGCACCTCAACCCTTGGCTCCTACACCACCTCTTCTAGTTTGAGTAGATTATCCCTAATAAATTTAGACCCATACATCTTGTGCCCAAGTGGATCAAGCTCAAATGACTCAACCTCATGTCATGCAGACTTTAAGGTTTCATAAAAGTAGCATCCTAAAAATTATTCCACATCAAGACCATTAGATAACACTAGCACAAGTCCCTTCTACCACTCTCTCCAGTCTCTAGCAACCTCTCATAGTACCACTTGCTTTTCCAAATCCATTTCCATACACTTAGGTGAAGCCTCACTTGTTCCCCATTTCACCCCCTCCATAATTCACCCAAGTGCCTCTATCCTCCATCTTTCCTAGTGCCCTCACCTCCTCTTTCCTACATACCCCATATATTTCACTTGGGACCCCCTTGGTGCCCACACTAGTCATTTTATAGACCCATGTGCCTTAGTCTCCCTACCTTTAGCTAGTTTTGTTTTAGTTCCCATGATAAGTACACTCGTGCATAACTCAAGTAGATTGGACTATTTTAGTGACACCTTTTATGGTACATCTTCCCTAGTCATCCCCCATGGATTCCACCACCTCTGTTCCATCAACTACAGTAGCTAAGGCTAACCCAAGCAAGAGATCAAGGAAGAAGTAGAAGGTAATGCATCCTCCTATACCATCCCCATTGGCTCCCTACATCATCTCCTAGCCTCCCTTTTCCATCATCTTAGGTTCTCATTGATTTGGCTTTAACCAACCAATTTCCTCTTGTGAACATAGGATTGCAATAAGGGGAGATTAGAATTGAGTTAGTGAATGAAATCAAAATCAAATAAAACACACTAAATGCTAACACATTAAGCCTATCTCAAAGGAGGAGCTTAGTGAATTAAAAAAATGAACAAAGCATAAATAAAATGCAAGAATCACACATTCCTTAACTTCCTTGATGCTCTAATAATGTTCTTTGATTGGCTTGCTCAGTTTGTGCTTCAAAAGGTCTGTTGTAATGGAACTTGACTATCTTCCACCTCCTCTTGGCACCATGTTTGGCTTTGGCTTGGTTTGGCTTGTGTGAATCTTCTCTCAATATTTTGGTATTATAAAACTAATTTCAATGGATTTTTTAATCATTTGTGCATTATAATTTTGCATTATCTAAGCTTAAAATTCATGTGGTAAGGCTTCCTATTTATAGATTTTTGCAAATGGGTAGAATCAACCTGAACCATCCATCTCAAGATTAAGATGTGTGGCTAAGGATTAATCTAACTATGAAATTAAAATTGATAAATAAACTCATAAACATTTGGGATAGAGGAGAAATTAAGAGGCATGGAGGACTTTGATGAGGCATGGGAGGCATAAATCATGATATTTATGGCATTTATGGCCTAGGGATGTCTTTTTTAAGAAATGAGGTCACCTAATGATGTAGATATTCAGTATTCATTTCTAAAAATAAGTATTCAACAATTTTTCATAGAATTCTTATTACGTTCTAATTTGGTTTGATTGGTTCTTAAGCATGATTAAGCACTTTGTGCTCAAATTACTCAAATTGATCAAAATGCCTTGTTATTGGTCTAAAATTTGACTGGATTAGAATTGGAAGTCAATGTCAGATGTGTTGGATACGTTATCTCATTTAGGATGCTTTTAATGCAAAATAATAAAGGCACATGTCTCATGCAAGATATTTGATAGAAAAGAGCAATTCAAAGTACCCAAGTGCGAAACTAACATTTTGACTCGAAATGAACTAATCAAAGTTGACTTGCCCATAAATTGCATTACCCCATTTAATGATACTCTTGCCAAAATTAGAACTTGAATATATCAATTTCAACTTATTTAATGTTTTTTAGTGTTTTTAGGCCAAATTGTGCATTTTAGGTGGAAATTTGTCAAAAGCCTAGTTGGAGGTTATCGATGGCCAAATTTAAGTGTCTATAATTTGCCCCTATTTGGAAAGGCATTGTAAGCTATAAGCATAGTAACGTATTCTCAAAAAATTAAAAGTTCTTATATGCCTACAACTACAATGATGATAAACTAATTGTATGATGCCCCATTGAGGGAATGTTTGGCATAAGTAGATTGGCAAATGATCCCTCAAAAAGAAGCAAAATGGGGGGACCAAAGAAAGGAAAAATTATCAGAAGAGAGCACAATGATATTTAAAAATTAGTTAAAATCATTGAAAATGCAAGTGGGATGGTGTATAATGGTTTTCTCAAATGCAGTTATAAGCAGTGTACCCTGATCATGGCAACATGGTATTATAACACAATGATTTGCTTAAAAGTAGTTATAATAATTGAGAAAATGGATCTTCACTAGTTAGGATAGACAAACAAGATAATAGCATGCCCCTATATGGGAAAAAAAGTAAAAGGGTGATAACACAATAATTTGTCCAAAGGTAGTTATAATCATTGAGAAATGTAGGTGGGACAGTGTGTAATGATTTGCCCATAGGTGGTTATAATCATTAGACCCTAACTATGGAAAACATGACTGATTAGTTTATTGATGATGATAATTGAATCACATAGGGTAATGATGAATTGGAACAACCTACTAGTAGGGAGATGCTCGTCTGAACTAATAAAGGTTGAAATTCTTTTATGGTTAATTACTGTGTTTGCAATATGATTGGGATTGAATCAAGATGTCAGTGCTGAAGAGATGTTGATGCCACTATTACTAAATAGACTTCTTAAATCTAAGGTTTGTTATAACATGTATCAGTAGGCATCATGGTATAACATCAAGAGGACTTGGCCAAAATATGCATAAGGACTGACTGCCGCAATTTAATACTCAATAGAAAATAATGCACCAATGATATAAACCATGATGACAATGTAAACATATGCATATGGATGTATTCAAGTATAAGTGTGGGCAAAGAATCACCCAATGAACACACATAAACTGAATCAAGGTAATAGTGCTGAAAATAAACAAACAGGCAGACAAACAAACAAAATAAGCAAAAACAAATAAACAAAAAATGTAATAAAAACCTTATAAACATTAACCCTAGAAAATAGGTGACAACTTAATAAACAAATAAAATAGGGGAATAGAAGAAAAGGAAGGGGGTGGTTGATTTGTCTCCATATGCACTAGGCAAGTGGGTGTTGCCTACATAGTCCCATGGATGTAATATCCATTAAAAAAACTTCAGGCCAAATGTAGTTCTCCCAGGAAATGGGAAGAAAATGAGAACTAACAAAAACAAATGAAATAGATGTGATAAAATAATAGGAATGTCTTACAAAATGGAAAGTGCATGAGAGAAAAGGCCAAAAAATATGGGTAAATTAAGTGATAAGTGGTTTGCTTGCAACTTAGTAAGGGTTCTCAGAATCCTTAAGGCAAAAAAATGGTCAATGTTTTTGGTTTTTCTAATGATTTTATAAAAAAATTTGGAATTTTTTAAAGTATCTCAACTCGATCAAGAATGATGAGACACTAAATGGTTCACACTTTCAAAATGGCAAGAGTGTTCAAACTTAGGTTGCTCACAAAATGGTGAGAGTGTTCAAACATAGGTTGCTCATAAAACGGTGAGAGTGTTCAAACTTAGGTTACTCACAAAATGGTGAGAGTGTTCAAACCTAGGTTACTCACAAAATGGAAAGAGCATTCAAACTTAGGTTGCTTGTAAAATGGTGAGAGATTTCAAACTTAGGTTGCTTTCAAAATGGTGAGAGCATTCAAACTTAGGTCACTCATAAAATGGTGAGAGCATTCAAACTTAGGTTGCTCATAAAACGGTGAGAGCATGGTGGAAAGTGTGACTGAGCTAATCTCAACAAGTATCAAGTACTACCTACATAGTCCCAGAGTAGGACCTTAAGTCAGTGTAATTCCACCCTATAATGGAGGAATTTGACTAGTGTAGCATTAATCAAAATAGGTACAGTTGGTAAAAAGGCATAGTATGGCATAAGAGGTGGGAAGTTGGTATGTCAAGATTCAATAAACAAATGTTGCCCTTAATTTTATCATAGGTGGTTATAACTAGGACACAATGGCATGGATTAATGATACTAATTTTGTCAAAGGTGGTTATAATTAGTAGCAACACTAGTGATAATAAATGAATAACAAATGAAGGATGCAACTACTAAAACTTATGTCATACTGCTCTAAAATACAATCTCTATCAGAAGTACTTGAAATAACTGATGAAATTGATCAGATTCCTTGATGATAAAAATGTGCAATGAATGGCAAAAAACAATGTCAAATGGGCTAGGTGGATAGGATTTAGAACATGTTTAGTCAATAAAATGGGGTGGTAAAGTAGATGGAATGGGCTCAAAGGAATGATAAGAATTATACTCATACAAAGAAGAATAGGGACAAAACAACACAACATGAAATGATCCTTATAGATAATACACCCTAGTACCCAAGCATAATAGTGCTTAAGGTGAATAATATTCATCGACTCAGGAATTTCATCTCCATCTAGTGTGGCAAACTTGTATGCTCATGATCCATAATCTACAATAATGATGAAAGGCCCTATCCATTTTGGTTTGAATTTACCTTTATGCTTCTTCTTAGTCATGGTATTATTTTGGTTTTCTTTAAGAACAAGATCACCAAGTTTAAATGTTTTATATTTGATGCACTGATTATAGTGGCCTGTGAGTCAGTTCTAATATGCCTAAAAATTATTGAGCGTAGTTATGCATTTTTCATCAAGTAGGTCAAGCTCTTGGAGGTGAGCTACTCGATAGTCATGATCATATAGGACATGCTTGAAATATATGCATAGTGAAGGCAACTTAACCTCAATTGCAAGGATGGCTTCTATACCATAAACAAGTAAATAGGGAGTGGTCCCTATGGGGGTATGGTGATTGGTATGATATTCCTAAAGGGTAGGGAATATCTGAAGGTGCCAATCACAACTGACATCATTGACAATATTTTTGAGAATATTGACAATGGTTTTATTTTATGCTTCAACCTGGCCATTACCTTGAGGGTAATATGCTATAGAAAAATATTGTGTGATGTTATATTCGGTATATAACTTGTTGACATCCTTATTCTTGAATGATCTTCCATTATTAGATATAACATTTGATGGGATACGTAGTAGAAAATGAGATAGTTGAAGATGAACTTAGAAATTTGCTTTATATTCATGTGAGGGGTATAACTTCAACCCACTTAATGAAATACTCAATGGTGGTAAGGATATGTTTATGGCCATCAGATGAAGTGGGGTTGATCTTCCCAATGAGGTCAAATCCCCATGTAACAAATGGCCATGGTGTCACCATCAGTTTTAGAGTTTGGGTTGGGGCATGAATCAGATTATCATGCTATTGACACTTGTCACATTTCTTCATATACATAGTTGCATCTACATCCATCATGAGCCAATAATAAATATTATGCAAGAGATTTTTTGATATCACTACCCCACTAGAATGAGATCCACATACCCCTTCATGAGCTTCTCTTAATGCTAGTGTAGACTCTATCAAAGTTAAACAAGAATGCAAAGTTCCATCAAAACTACAATGGTAAAGGGTGGATCCAAGTAGAGTATAATGAGTGGAGTGATGGATAAAGGCTTTAGTTTATTTTTGAGATAGGTTAGGTGGTATAACTTGGTCATGAATCTAATTATAAAGGTCTAAGTACCAGATAGAATTAGGACCAACAATATCATTAATCATTACCATAGTTGAAGGTTCATGAGTTAGTGCGACCAAATTCTTGATGAGGAACTAATACTCTCTAGCTTTGTCTATTTGTCAAACTAGAGAGCCAATAGTAGCCATGGCATCTACAATTCTATTACTATCCCTTGGTATATGTTCAAATTGGATATAAGTAATTTTTTGCTTTAGGGCATCGACCATAGCCTTATATGGAACCAACACGTCATCTTTGGTTTGGAAATGGTCTGTGACTAGATTGATGATTAACTGAGAATCACCATAAACTTGGAGATGAGATATGTTCTAGTGTACTACTTGTCAAAGTCTTATGATAAATGCTTCATACTCAGCCATATTGTTTGTACAAGGAAAATTGATTCTGAATGATTTAGGTATTAGATCCCTTTGTGGTGTAATAAATAAGAGTCCTACCCCTAATCTATGTGCATTAAATGAACCATCAAAATATAGCTTCTAGTGCTACTCCTCAAGAGGTGTGTCAATGATCTCATTATGGATTCATCAATAAAATGAAATGTGAATGACTTTGTGTCTGCAAGGCATACTTTAGCAAGTTAATCTGTAAAGACCTATCCTTTGATTGCCTTTTGATTGACATACTCTATGTCAAACTCACTAAGAAGTGTGATCCATTTGGCCATTCTACCTTGTAAAGCTATTTTGGATAGTAGATACTTGAGTGGATCTACTTTTGAAATGACCATGGTCTTATTGTTCAACATGTAATGGCACAATTTCTGAGCTATGAAGACCATGGCTAGATAAGCTTTCTCAATAGGTGCATAGTTGTGTTCATATATGACTAAGGTATGGCTTAAGTAGTATATTGCATGCTCTTTTCCATTGTTATCATGTTGAGCTAAAAGTATTTCCAAGACATTGTCGATAGCTGATAGATACAACAAGAATGGCCTTCCTGGCATAGGAGATTAAAAAATAGGTGGATTAATTAGATAGTCCTTGATTTATTGAAAAGTTATTTGGAAATGGTCATCCAGTGAAATGAAACTCCCTTCTTCAAAAGATATGTAAATGGATGACATTTCTCTGCTAATTGAGAGATGAATCATCTAATTTATTGGATCTTACCCTAAAAACTATGAAGTTACTTTAAATTGGTCGATGGTGGCATCTCGATGATAACATGGACTTTGACCAGATCAACTTCAATACCTCTATAATTTTCTTGAGGTTACTCAAAACACACATTTATTTGTATTGATTTTGACTTTTTACTCTCATAATCTTTCAAATATCCTATGTAGCATTGTTGGATGGTCAGCCCTGGTTTTGGATTTTTCTAATATATCATTGACATAGTCTTCAACAATATCATGCATCATATCATGGAATGTGACCATCATGGCCCTTTGATATATAGCTCATTATTAAGACCAAATGGCATTACTTAATAACAAAATGTTCCTTATAGAGTGGTGAATGTTATTTTATGTTGGTCTTTTGGTTTTATTCTGATCTGGTTGTATCCTGAAAATCCATCCATGAGTGAAAGCATTTCATAACCTATTGTGGAGTCAATGATCATGTCAATATTAAGCAATAAAAATTTATCCTTAGGAAAATCATTGTTTATGTCTCATAAATTAGTACTAATTTTGTTTCCTTCAAGTTTTTTGGTAATAGGTACAATATTAGATATCCATTCTGAGTAGTCAATGGACTAGATATACACTACTTCTAAGATTTTTTTCAACTCCTTTACCAATATAGCAATGCAAAGATGCATCTTAAGTAAATTTTGTTTCACTAGTTTAGCATTAAGATTGACCATAAGGTGGTGCAGAACTAAGGTGGGGTCCAAACTTGGCATGTTAGAATAAGCCCATGCAAAGATATCTACAAATTATCTCAACAGAGATGTAAAGACTTCACATTCCTCCTCCGTGAGGGACATGCCTAATTTTATCCATTTTGGGTCTGATGGAGTCTTGATGTTTACCTATGTTATATCTTTGACTAGAAGGGTCAAACCACCTTCTAGGAAAGTAGGCAAAGGCTTGAACTATTGGACTATATTAGGGTCATCTATTAGGATTTTCTCTTCAACGTCTCCAAGGCATGATGAATCTAATTCCACCAATGGGAGATATGGCCATGTGACAAAAATAGTCAAAAATTCTTGAAGAATTTTATTAAATACTTGTTGCTTAAAACTAAACTCAGATCCATAAACAAGTTCATCATTGGTGGTCTCCTAGTCTAAATTCAAAGAAGAATGAACACCCCCATCTAATGGTGCCTGAAATAGGTTTTCACCTCTAGAATGGCCTTTATCTTTACTTTTTTCCTAGTTAGAAAGTGCCTCAAAGAGGTTTTCACTTTGGGACCTCAATGTTTTATTTATTTGTTTTTGGCTAAGGGTGTTTACCCACTCTCCAAAATAGGCTTCAGGATCAAATATAATTGAGAATCCTGATTTATGATCTTCCAACAAAACATTGTCTCTAAGGCCTAGAAAATCATAGAATGCCTCATCATTCTAAAAATCATCAATCGATAAATTAAATTCCTTTTGGTCCTAATCTATCAGTTGGGGATAGTATAACGGTAATGGGTTGTGACAAATGATTTGGGTAAGAGTACATATGGCATTGTTATTAAATAGGTTAGTCTTAGCTAGGTCATCAAAGGTGAGGCTATGATCAAACTCTACTTTGATATCGGCATCATCATCACTAACCATCAGTGATGGAACTCAAATAAGATATGTGGGGTCACCCCCAGGTAGTTTAAATCCAAGTTAATAAAGTCTTTTGTACTTAGTCACAAAAATTGGTTCAATGGTTCCTAATTGATTTGGTCTAAGGCCTCTTCCTTCATAATCTTGATGATCCATGATCCTATTGGGAATAGGATACTTTGCACTTTTATAATAATTAGCTTAGTTGTCATTATATAACCATGATTTATCCCCTTCAAAAAGGTCTGCTTCTAGGTTAGATGCTAGTTCAAACATGACAGGACCCTTATCTTTGTTCTTTTGTTGCCAATGTATGTGTGGGGTATTTTTAGGTCATCCAAAGGTCTTTGGATTTTGAGAAATATTGATAATATGGAATGTATCATGGGTCACATACTCCCCTAGGCCATTGTCTGAAATGGTGAAATGATTGAAAGCTTCAGGAGGAGGCATGTGGGAAAAGGAATCCAATGTATTAGGATCTATGCAATTATCCTATGGAGGATCAATAAGTATGGCTTTCCTTTATCCTATTTGGAACTTGGATTCATGTTATATTGGTAATTGTAGCTTTGAAACTCATCCTTAAGATGTTTTCAGTGTTCATATAGGTGTAAATCTCCTAGAATATTCACTTACATCCCTAAGTGGGAGAACTTGATACATTGGTGCAGTGTTGACAGGACTACCTAGAATCATATTATATGATAACTCAAGATCAAGAACATGGTAAAGTATATCATGGGTCAAAGGCCCAATGATAACTAGTAAGTTAAAGGTACCTTGTGATTCTCTTTCCTAATTATCATAGGCTTTTATAGTTATCATTTTTGGTTGGAGATCTATCATTGTGTACCCAAGAAGCTTGATGAGCTTTGAAGACACTATGTTAAGGAATGATCCATTGTTTATAAGGATATGTTTCACTTTATGCTACTTTATATAAACTTCTATGTATAATGGATTATTATGGAGTAGGCCAAGGGAAGACATATCACTTTGGTTGAATGTCACTTGTTAGGCTAGAACTAGGTGTCCAACCAAATCTTAAAATTTTTATCAGGGGATATGTCACTGGTAAAAGTGGATTAGGTTAAAAATTCATTCAAAATTTTATTTTGGATTGTTGATGTTCATAGCAAATCTAAAATATAAATTGGTGTTGGTGTCTTTTGTAATTATTCCATAATATCAAACTTCTTGTCTTGATCAATGGTGAATGTTTTATTCTGAGGCTAAATAGTTGGTTGGATAACAGGCAAAGTGACAGATGGTCGTGGGCTTGGGATAGTAATCTTTGACCTTTGAGTTGTGATTGCACAATTAGGATTAGATGTTGGACCATAATTTCTAACAAATGTTGGGATAGTGTGGGACCAGATAGGATAAGTCTCGATTGTCAGTGCACTTATATGTGGTCACTGGTAAGGGTGAGTTATCAATATATGATCCAAAGGTGGGAGTCCCAATTTTTTGGTTTACTTGTGTATAGTCCCTGGTTAAAGAAGGATTATCCATGTAATTTGGTTGAGTGGTATTATTTATCAATGGTCTAGATTGATTAGTGCTCAGCCTAGGATTAATGGAGACAATATTAATGCTACCCCCTACGATATGACCTACAACCCTATTGTAGTCATGTGTAACGACATGGTAGGTTTGTTGGTTATTACCATTCTGACCTTAGTTTTTTCCAATGTTCTGATGTTGTGGGTTTTTATATTGATTATGTTGATTTTGTTGGTTCAGTGTTTGATTTTGATACTATTGATTTTTTTCTTACACCGGTTGATGTTGTTGTTGTTGTTGCTAATTGTTATGTTGTTGTTATGTGTTATATTAGGAAAAGGGGTTTTGATAAATCCTGAGAGTTTTATTAGAGGTGGAATCACCATTATCTAATATTATCTCCCCATTATCCAACATATTCTCAATCAAATGCTTGATTTGCACACATCTTCATAGATTATGCCTATTGACCTGATGATATTCACAGAACTCATTTTCATGGTACCAATTAGGATAAGGAATGCCTTATGGATAATGCTTTGGTAAAGGCTAACTAATCAAATTAGCAATGGCAAGTTTACAAAATATAGACTCAATAAGCTCTCCCAGGTCACTAAAGACATGACACGTAGGCACAATTCTCCTTGGAGGAGGGGTTTGCAATGGTAAAGGTTGATGTATTTGTTGTGCAGGTCTTGGTTATTGTGCTTACAACATTAGTTGGAAAAAATTTGGGTAGGAGTAAGCTAAAAATGTGGTGCAGATGATGTTTGCACTATTTGGACATGATGCGACTCAGTTACTCCATTGCCCATAATATTCTTATTATGGTTGAATTGCTTTGATCTATCTTGGTTATTGGCATGTGCTAGTTGCAATGCTTACACGTAGATTGGATGTTGGTTTTGGACACTTCCCTAATTAGTACGTTGGTTCTAATTAGTTGAATTAAGCTTGATGATCCCTTTACTAATAAGGGCTCACTCAATCAATAAGCCTTTGTCGATGATATCCTTATAATTATGTGCACATTGTAGTTCCAGATGATAAGATATCTCACAATGCAAATTTTTAGTAAACATAGTGGTTAATTGTTTATCTAGTAAACTATGGGTAAATCAGCTTGCAAGGGATCTCCATCATTGTAGATAACTTGCAAAACTCTCACCAGCTTTTTGTTTTACTTGTGTCAAGTCAACCAATGAAATATCATATTTGAGATTATAAGAAAAGTGCTACAAAAACTTATCAAAAAGACCATCAAAATCTGTTACTAAATTCTTGGGCAACTTTAAAAACCACTCAAAGGCTTGTCCAGTCAAACTCCTTAGAAACAACAAAAGGTATATATCAGTATATGCCATTGGTTGACATGCAACAAAGAACTTAGTTAAATGGGTCTTAGGGTCACCTTTCCCTTTGTATTTATCAAATTTCAATGGTTCATATCCTAGAGGAAATGGTATCTATAATTACTCCATGTTGAAAGGATAAGAACACATGTCATCCAACTTAAAAATTTTAGTCTATTTCCCAACCTAAATGGAAGCAATTACATCATTCATATGTTAAAATTCTCAGGATAGGAAACTAGAAGGAACATTGGTTTGAGGGAGACCATTGGTTTGAGTAAATGGTTAGGAGGTCACAAGTGGGACACTTTGACCAGGGTATGATACAGATATATGTTGGGGTACATTGGTTTGGTTAGGAAATGGACCAAGAATATGCATACGTGAATTATGATGTAATTGAAATTGTATATTTAGTTGTGCGATATTCTATTTTGGGTTGGCTATAAAGGTTTGACTTGGAGGATTTTTTGGTTGAGATGGAGGGATATAACCATATTGTGCCTATTGTGGTTGAAAGGGGACATGTTGTCGACTAAGAAAACCTTGCTATTGAGTGGGAACTTGTGAACCAAGACCCTATCTCTGAACTTGTGGCACATTTTGAACCGATTGTTGTCTAGTAGGTACTTTATAAATATGAGAGCCTCCTTCTTGCACAAATCCCTATTTGGAAGTGGATGAAAATTAGGTATTCATCATTTATTACTGACCAATATTGACATATTGTTGGCTAGCCATTGTTTAGTTTTGGATTGGTACACTATTTTGTGATTGAAGAGGTATGTTTGTCACTACTTGACAAGGTAGAATATTAGTTTCCCTTTATTAAGGTGGTAATACATTCAGCCTTTATTGTATTGGTACACTAGATTGTGCTTCTTAGTATGGAATACTACTCGTCCCTTATTAAGGAGTAGGATTCATCACATTCTATTGTTGAGGTGTGACATTGGGTGTTATTTGACTACCTAATCTTATTGGTTGCATAGTTGATGAAGTAACTAGTTGAGGTTGGTATGTAAAAACTCCTACTCCTTGGTATGATGGTTCACTCATGGTATTAACTATAGGCACATGTTGTTGACTAGTTATTTGTATGTTAGTACCACTTTGATTTAAATTGGGCGTTGCTTACACATTGTCCACTATATTTTGCTCATCATTCTGCATAGAAGTAGAAAACACTTCTTTAATGATGGGCATATACAGCAAGTTGTCTACCAAAGTGTTTTGCATGAATGGGTATGAACTAAAATTATCTTTACGAGTTAACTCTATCAAAAATCTTGTTGAAGGAACTAAGTTAATAAGAGGTTTGTTCACCATGGTCATTTGATTGAAATTATGTGCTAGATTCAAGTAGGTTTGATATGTCATCTACATTTGGTTAAAGTGGTCTTCCATGAGGTTTTGGCATATGTTAGGCATATTAGGATCCTAATATGTTATTTGGCCTAGAGCCAAAGGATTGTTAGAAGAATCCTGTTGATCATAAATTATGTTGTGGGGCATTCTTACTAGGCTTGGTAAATTCTCATGGGGGAAGTCTGCCAAAAATTTGGCCCCTACCTCTATGGCTCAAACTAAAATCTCATCTTTGTCCTCCAAAAAATGATGCTCAAATAAAAATGGATCATATGTAGAAGGCATATTAGTAGAGCATGACTATTGTAGAACTAGTTCATCAGCTGTCAGTATTGTAGCTAGGAATTGTGTGGTTTGTTCTTGGTCTTGTTCTGAATAAGCTAATGTATTAACCAAATAGTTAGACAATGGATCTTATCTTTATGCCCCTAATTGAGTATTATAAGAGGGATAATAATCCATCTCATAAGCAATATTATCTACGTATTAGTCTTGCACCATTTCTTCCTATGCAACCACATTACTAATCCTAGATTGTACATGAGTCCACTACGAGTATAGGAATATAGGTTTGGATCCAAAGTAAATGTTTTTGCAATAAAATGTCAAAGAGATATATAAACTCTAAAAAAGACAATGTCTAAAAGCTGATGTTCAAACATGGTCTAGATTCATCAAAAGGATCAAAAGGTTTATACAAAGATTTGTGATAACTCAAGCTAACATTAAGTGTCTAACATTACACATCTTACACAAAAACTATTCAGTAAATGACCCAAAAATCAAAATGTCAAATGCTACGGTCGAAGTGTTTCAAATCAGCCTAATTTAAGAAATTAAAAGTTGATAGGTCTTTTGGCCAAAATGTGGCATCAAAAGCTAGGCTCAAACAAGGCATGCGCTAGGACTCTTGGCCAAACAACATCAAAAGCTAAACTTTGAAATAGATGAAAGTTTTAATCTAATAGATTTGAAACACTTCTAATGAACACTAGGAATTTGATTCTTGGACGCGGACTCGATCAAATAGGTATAAGCTATGAAACAAAAGGAACTTTAGAGAAAGTTTGTTTTATCACAAATAATGGTATAAAACTTGGTTCTTTTGATTAATAAGCTAAAAAAAAAGTGAACAACGTAACTGTGTTAGACAAAGGTTCACAAATGTAGGAACAAATTCTAACTCTATGCAAGAGTGCCTATGAAACAATATTTAAAATGTTTTGGGTAGTGTAATAGTGTTAGACTACCCAAAAGATGTGACAAAATACTTGTTTCAAAAACTCTTTAATGCAAAGATAATTTCTCACAAATTTGATAGCATAACACTACCTTTCTTGACCCAAAATGTTGTGGTTCAAAGACTCAAAGTGCAAGTTTTTAGCAAAAAATGACTTAAGTCTATCAAGTGGTGATAATGATCATGAGTCTTAAACAGCCTTCAACCCAAATTGGAAATTGAACCTAAGTGCCCTCGTTTAGTGAAAATAGTGAACCTACTGAACACATCAACCCTATGAACTTATAAAGGTGCAATTTAAAATTTATATTATAAATGAAGGACTTAAACAATTTTGGCAAAGGTCTAGACTCAATTGGGCAGCATAACTATGCCAAAGTTGATGATATGACTCCAATTTTTGATGAATTTTGAATAAGGCAAATTGATGATTTCACATGGGTAGCATAACACCTCTTTGCTCAAAGTAAAATGAGGACCATGTGTTTTGGTTTATATCATTTGTTTACACTAATTTTTGACTCCAAACAAGACTTTAATCTAGGACAAAACCAACTAATTAATCTCTTAAATCCTAAACTGACAAGGTTGCTTGGTATTTTTGGAATCAATCAATATACATCATTTGAGAGGATTTTAAGTATTCATCCAAAAGTAAATGTGTATTATATAGTAGGGTTTTTACACCCCCCCTTCTCTCAAATGATAATATTGTGACATGGACTTTGAGGCGCATTTTACACCAACAATACTTCCATGCAAAGTGGGGATTTGTCTAAGATCTACAAGTTTCCAAACATCCTATGGAAATCAATTGCACAATGACTTTCATGTCAAACAATGCAAAATAAAAGCATAAATTTTGGGTTCGTATCACTTGGCTTGTTACAAAAAGGTCTAATCCTTTTTGTAACCACTACATCTTGTTCACTCAGTGTAGTGTGATGTCCAAAGTGTCACTACGTCTCGTGTGTAACTCCAATATGGAGTCAAATGAAGTCAGTACTGGGAGGTGAAACCTTGGGTCAAAGCTTCCCTAAAGAACTTGTGGGAGGTAATGATGTCCCCCTCGCAAGCCAAGTTTACATGAAATAAATAAAGCATAAAATAGAAAGACTTTATGGTCATCGTCAAGGTCACCCCTTACTTTTGTGAGTTTTTGGGGAGTGCTTTAGATGACATTATTTTTATGCCTTGGCCTAGGTAATTTGTAAATAAGGAAAGCACTTTTGATTCCAAGGGTTCCCTAAAGGGGATAAATGGAAGAGCATACACGCAACATCCTTATGTTTTGTGAAAACAAAGTGCTAATTGAAACAAGTAGTGAAAAAAAAAGCTTTGAAATATGAGTTCATTTTTAAGCCCTAAATCAAAAGGTGTGGTGGTGTTCTTTTGACCCCTTGGTCTTAAGATTGTAAACTTTAAAAACTAATGCTAAAAAAAATACTTATTTAAGCACCTAAATGTTACATTAAGCACCAAAATAATTTTCCTAGTTCATTTTAAAGCATAAAAAATATGATCTAAACATGTTTTAGCAATTTTCAAAACTATTCCTACAACAAAAATGTTAGTATGTCTTTTAGCCTTGAAGCTACTTTAAGTTTGAAACAATGAACTTTGAAAAATGAAGTCTCAAGTTTTTTACATAGTGCAATCCCACCACTCCACAGATTAATATCATGAGTTTCAAGACAATCCTATGATTTTAAAAGTTGTATTGTAACCAACCATTAACAATTTGTCATAATACCATGACTATGTTTGATGATTCTGTGAGTTGCAAAACAATCCCACAAGTTTAAAAGTTACGGTATTGTAAACAACAATCCCACTACTTGGGGTAAAATGAGGTTTTGTGAAAAAATATATAACTTCAATCTAAACGAATGACATATTATGAAAATTTAATAAAAAATACATGATTTAAAAAAAAATCATCAAAAATAGAGTCTGGATGACCCCAAATGAAGCTCCAAAAAATGGCCTATTTTGCACACTAAAATACTATGACTCACAGTGACAATCTCATGAGTTGCAGGACAATCCTATCACTTAAAAAGTAGTGTTATTATCACTTAACCTGCTAGCGATTAGATAATATCATGACTTGGTTTGGAAACCCCAAAAGTTACAAAACAATCCCGTTACTGAGATAGTAGCGGTATTGTTAAACCTACATATAAACATAAAGTTAGTCTGAAATAAAAATAGTTAAGCACAATGCCATGAGTTCTAAGATAATCCCATGACTTAGAGCAACAATATCATGACTATGTCAAAATAAACCCGTGACTTCTAGAAAAATGTATTTTTCTCAAATTTTCACTCTTTTAGGCTTCTTACTTGAAGATTCTATAAGGAAAAAATTAGTAGGTTGCTTGAAAGAGCTTTGTGATCATTTTTGTGAAGCTATTCAATCCCACTGTGCATGCCATATGTGAACATAGGATTGTAATAAGGAGAGATTGGTATTGTGTTAGTGAATGAAATCAAAATCAAACAAAATAGACTAAATGCTAACACCTTAAGCCTATCTCAAAGGTGGAGCTTAGTGAAGAAAACCAAATGAACAAAGCACAACTAAAATTCAAGAAACACACATTACTTACCTTCCTTGATGCTCCAAGAGTGTTCTTCGATTGGCTTGCTCAGTTTGTGCTTCAAAAGGACTATTGCAATGAAGCTTGACTATCCTCCACCTCCTCTTGGCACCATGTTTATCTTTGGCTTGGCTTGTGTGAAGCTTTTCTCAATATTTTGTCATTATAAAACTAATTACAATGGCTTTTTGAATCATTTGTGCATTATAACTCTACATTATCCAAGATTAAAATTCATGTGGCAAGGCCTCCTATTTATATATTCTTGTAAATGGGTTGAATTAACCTGAACCATCCATCTCAAGATTAAGATGTGTGGCTAAGGATTAATCCAATTATGCAATTAAAATTGATAAATAGGCTCATCAATATTTGGGATAGAGGATCAATTAAGAGGCATAGAGGGCTTTGATGAGGCATGAGAGGCATGAATCTTGATATTTGTGGCATTTATGGCCTAAGGATGTCTTTCCCAAGAAATGAGGTCACATGATGATGTAGCTTTTCAATATTCATTTCTAAACACAAGTATTCAACAAGTTTCCATGGAATTCTTAATTAGTCTCTAATTTGGTTTAATTGGCTCTTAAGCATGATTAAGCACTTTGTGCACAAATTACTCAAATTGATCAGAATGCCTTATTATTGGTCCAAATTTTGACTCGATTGGAATTAGAAGTCAATGTCAGATGCATTAGATACGTTATCCCATTTAGGATTTTATCAACACAAAATAACAAAGGCACATGTCTTATGTAAGATATTTGATAGAAAAGAGCAATCCAAAGCACCCAAGTGCAAAATTGGCATTTTGACTCGAAATGAACTTATCAAAGTTAGCTAGCCCATAATTGCATTGCCCCATTTAATGATACTCTGGCCAAAATCGGCACTTGAATATATCAATTTCAACTTATGTAATGTGTTTTAGTGTTTTTAGGCCAAATTAAGCATTTTAGGTGGAAATTGGTCAAAGTCTAGTTGGAGGTTATCAGTGGTCATATTTAGGTGTCTACACCTCCTTTTTATTAAATACCCCCTCCCTGGAGTCTTAGCTCCTCAGGTTAACATGACTCATGACTGGTGGCAGGCACATATGTTTCCTTAGGCCTCCCCATTCATGTTACCTCCCTATGCCCCCATGTCACTGTTGCCTCCATTATTTTCCTCATTCATCCATTTTGCTTCCTCTATGCCCCCTTCACCTATTACCACCATTTTTGTCACCCCACCAATGCCTCCTCTAACTTTTGGTATCGAAGTAATATCTTAGGCACCTGAGATGACAATGCAAGGTGACCTAGACATGCAGTGGTACTTTGACCACATAACAAGAAATATGTGCAAGATCCTCACTTAGAAATTCATGTAAGAAGGTAACCCTATGGTATGGTAGACCCAATATGATTTATTCTCTCTTACCAATGTGACAACTCCCATGGGAGAATAAAAAGTGGTCTAAGACCCAATCTCAGTTCTCCTATCCACCCATGACATGTTTGATAAATTATTGGAGGACTTACAAGAGCAGGTCCAAGTCCTTGAAGCATAAGTGAAAAGTTTCTTCCCAGTGGCCCTAATTAGGTAGGTCAAGGATGCTCTCTTGTAACTCATCTTAGTACTGGTAAATGTGGTAGAGACTCGATCTAGTTACAAGTCACATATTCAAAGGACCTAGGCTTATTTGGAGAGGATCTCTCTAGTAGAGAGTAAATACAGGAAACTCATAGTCATAGTAAACAAGGGCATGTTCTCAGACCTTAAACTTATTCCCACTTCCAACCTCAACATGTACCAAACATACATCAAGATCATGAGGGAATAAATTGAGGAATAGATAGCCCTAATATTGACTATGGTGAACCCCCTAAAAGAAGGTAAGAATAATATATTGGCTTACTTCAAATAGGTCAACATCTCAGTGTTATTCCACTTGGATGGCACTTTCCTGGACTAGGGCAAATTTAGAGTCTACCTAGGTCACTTCAACCAGGTTATCTAAAATAAGGTGGCTAGGAAGAAAAGTATGGAGCCTAGTTTGTGCTCAAACTCTCGACCCAATCCACCATGATCATTAACCAAGTGTCAAAATTTAAAGTGTTTATGTCAGCTACACTCCAAGTTTACCAAATATTGGTGGCCTAGTCAGAAGTCATATTTTAGAAGCCTAAAATAAACCTATCTAATATGGATCAAGAATTCAACCTCATGGCAATAGTGGTAATGGCCAAGGTTGTAGAGTCTACGAAACTAGGAGTTGGATCATCCACAGCTCTACCACACATCAGCTAGGTGGGCCTGAGTATCTTTTGGGAGAAATTGGGGTGGATTTCATTTTTTTAAATTTGATATAGTAATAATTAGGAGTGGCCATCATGGCCTAGGATGGGAATCTCATGTTATTAATAGGTGAGCCGCATCCTTGTATATATTTAATGTATAATTGTATTATGTTTTGATTATTGTGAAACATTCTCTAACCTCAATTCTATCATGTGGTGGTAGATAGACTTAATTATCTACACTTGGTCACTTGGGTTAACTATATTTCCATCGTTACTACAAACATTCTATGAGAACCATTTTATTCATTCCATGTACTTCTATGGTATTACATCATAATTCATAGAAAGTGTAGACACTCCATTTTTATCACTTCCATGTTAAGTTACAAAATGGAATGACTTCTCGTAATTTTACACAATCTTGTCTGAAATCATCTTTTCATCCATTATACATGTTTGATTTCACCTTGGGTCATCTCTAGGTGAGCTAATTTGATGTATTATATCTGTTCAATCATCATTTTCTGATCAATTTATTTATTCAATCATCATTTTCTAGTCATTTTCTATGTTTAATTATCATTCTTTGATCAATTTCTCTAGTCAATTATCTATATGGTCAATTTATTTATTCAATTACTTGGTTCTTGTCAATTCACTAATTCCTCTTTTTTTGATCAATTAATGATATTAATTCTATCTTCTCTAAATCATTCTTCTAATTAAACTATCTACATTATATTAATTAAATTGATCTTTGATTAAATTAATTAAATATTATTCTAATTAATGTATCCACATTGTATTAATTAAATTGATCTTTGATTATTTTAATTAAGTATTCTTCTAATTATATTTCTATTACAAATAGAATTATAGTTTCCTTTCAATTAATTAAATTTTTTTTCCTCCAAGTCCACATCTTCATGCAGAGAAAGAATCTTGAGATCCTAGGAATATACCATTGAGAGCACACCAATTATGCAAAGAATTAGCCATAAAGTGGGATTATTCTCCACCCTTCACCTTAGACCCACATTCATTCATCTTTGTTAGTTATAAAGGGGCATCCTCCACCCTTCATCTTGGAAACAAGATGAAGGGCTTATAATCATCTTTGATATTTACAAAGAGCATTCTCCACCCTTCATCTTGATTAAGATGATTGGATTATTTTCATTCATTTTTGATATTTGTAAATATCATCCTCCACCCTTCATCTTGATTGAGATGAAGGGCTTACATCATTGATCCATGTGCTTGATCTGTGTACACACTTGAGGACCCTTTGGCAATCATTCATCTTGACTTCAAGATGAAGGGTTCGAATCAATCTAGTTTTTAAATAAATAATATCATTCACATCACCATTTTCATGTTCAAGCGATATAGTGAAGCACTAACATTTTATCAAAGTAAACTTATTCATCAATCTACACTCTTTGATCAAAAATATTCACGATCTATCACTTTTATGGAGATGCTTAACTTCAAATTTGCATTTACAAAGGTCATCTAAAATTTACATCCAAGTTGCATCCTAAAAATGATCAAGCTACAAAGGAGGTTTGTATGGTGTGAATCTTTATGCATTTGTAGTCTCTTTCATACTTTGTTGAGCTCAAAGGTCCTAGGTGTGTCTTTAGTATTTGTTATCACTTTACTTGTCTTACCCAAAATTTTGTGAAAATATTGAACATATGCATTCTAAAGACACATATTGCATTTTTGGTGGGATGATGCAACCCACATATTTATTTTAAGCCTCTTTAACAAACTTTCTAGTTAAAATTTGATTTTTTTATTTTTGCTAAAAACAGCTAGTAAAATACTAATAACTTTTGATATGCTATCTTTTTTAATCTAAATTTTTAAAAGTATATGAATATTTATTCTATTATAAACCTCTCAAAAAAAAATTTAAATGGATGTATACTTTAGGATTTATGATCAAATTACTGTCATTTTTTAATTTTGAATCTATATTTTAGCTAAAAATGGATAGTAAAATGCTAATAATTTATGATATTTTCTCTGGTTTAATCTAAAATTTTACAAAGGTATGTGTATTTTTTATATTAAAAACCTATCAAAATTTCATTGAAAAATGATGTATAGTTTAGAAGTTATAATTAAAATATTGACTACTACTTTTGCAGATTTATGCATGCCAAAGACCCACCAATCAAAACTACTAACTTTGTATCCTTGTAGGTTCCAAAAGGGTGGGATGATTTATTAAAACAATCACATTTCATTTTTAGTGATTAAAAATAAAAACATGTTTCATTTTAAGTGCTTAAAAATTAAGTCACATTTCATTTTAGGTTTTAAAAAGAACACTTGCTTTTTTGTCAAAGTTCTCTCATTTCATGTAAGTATTATTTGTTGTTTATTGCTTCTTGCATGTGTTATGGGGATATTTTTCATGTATGATCTCCTCTTTTGGGTGACTCATAAATTTAAATATTCTATTTCTTTTAAATCTCAAAAGTTTGCTTACTATGTTCTTTATTTGCCCTTAGTGGGATCTTACAAATCAGAATAACAATACCTTCCTTTTTCTTTTGGCTTAGTGAGAAGGATTTCATCACCTCCTCAAAAGTCTCTTAGGTATTATTTGACCTAGGTTTCATCTCCCAGCATCTTACCAACCCCAATTATCTATTTGGGTATACAAATTGAGCATACTATTCATTGGGATAGTGGTTGAGTGGTTAACCTGACCAATTAAATAGGATTTTAGTTGATGTGACAGACTGGACATCACACTCTACTGAGAAAGTGATGGCTACAGTTGTTGTGAAAGGGACTACCCTTTCATAACAAGCTATATGGTTTGGATCTAATTTATGGATAGTTTTAAATCACCCATGTACTATAAGGTGTATCGGGACCAACTAGTTTATCAACCAAAAATTTAGAATAGAAGCCTCTTTGTCATGGTATTATCACTAATGTAGGGATGCAAAAGTAATAAATCCCAAATATTGTCTTTTTCATATGAACTTTTGATATAATTAGGGATGTAAAAACCTTACCTTTAAATAATTAATTACTTTTAAATAATCTTAAATTTTATCCTCTCAAAAGAAAGTATATCAAAAGGATCAATTTTTTTCCCTTAAACTTGTGTCAATTTCTAGTTTATATCACAGGGCAAGATTGTTTGAGTCCTTTTGTCAAACATTATCACATTATACTTACATTAAAAGTCATTACTTTGTCCATTTCTCTGGTCAAATTATCTCATTTTACCTTGTCCAAAAATTTTACGTTTCATACCCTTTTCTTATGTGAAATCATACCATTACTTTGTCTATGTTTCTAGTCAAATCTTGTTCCATTTCTACCTTTTTTAAAATGCATACACTTCATATCTCTTTTCTTATGTAAAATCATATTGTTGTGTTGTCCATTTTTTTGGTTAAATCTATTCAAAGTCTTGTCATTTGTAAATATTTTCCTATTGTATTTTCCCAAAAGACATCTTTTTCAAATTTGTCTGTGTCTTGGTCAAATTTTATCCCTTCTACATCCCAATTTTTTCAAATTGGTACATTTCATACCTCCTTTATGTGAAATTTTACCATTACTTTGTCCATGTTCTAAGTCCAAATTGGTCTTTCTACCCCTCATGTCTAAATTGTGTCTCAAACCACACCTCACTTATTTGAAATCACATTATTACTCTGTTCATATGAGTTTGAAACTATTCTAGTCTTGTTCCTAAGTTCTCATTCTAAGTTCATTTCTAATCAAGACTCTATTCCCTTTTGTTTGATAAAATCTGTTCAACTCCAAAATATTTCTCTGGTCAGTTCCAATTCATTTTCCCATTTATGTCTATGGTTTATTCCAAGTTTAGGTCCAATTTGATCACCTTTATTCAAATCACCTATTCACAGTCAACCTATTCTAAAGTTAACTTTGTTTGAGTCAAATGTTCAATTCTCTTTTTTGAGTCACATTTTTAGATCTATTTCAAATCATCTCCTTATCTTTCCATTCAATTTACCACACCTGTAGGTTGGGAACAATGACATCATGACATCCATCCTTTCTCTCATTTTATTCCATTTCTAATCTGATCTTTCCCTTTACATTCATCCTTTCTTGGCGTCATCTTTCAATTAGTCTTCTATCACTTTTTAAATTCATTCAATGGCATCCATTGAAAATTTTAGTAGAGCTTACCTATGTGATCTTGGTCATGCTAGAAAAAGGGCACCCATTTTTAAACCTTTATCCCACACTCATTTGACTTCTAAAATAAAAAATTCATATCAAATTCCAAATCCATTTAATGAATCCTTGGAGCGCATAGTTTACTAATTGGTCTCAATAAACATGTTTTTATATCTATGTACTAAGCCTTTTGGTAAAAATGAGCCCAAACCTAAGTGGTATTGAAAAGAAGAATATTTTGATTATCATAGGATTCAAGGCCATTTAATTAACTAATGTGGTGGGTTTAATACATATGTCCAAAGTTTGATCAATTGTGGATATATCATGATTGGGTCACAATAATCCTATCAAGTGTCAATCCAAAGCCCATCTATAAGCCAAGATGAAATGAATCATTATTTCAAATTAAATAAATCTTATCTCAACTTAAATCTCAAGTTATCTAGCCTATATTCTCATATAGCTTTTGAGCCCCCACCAATCCAACAATTTAATCATGTCTTATCATTACCCCTTCAAGTTTCATTGACTACTAAGGATCCAAGTATACCCAAGTTTGAGAATCATTCACTAGGGATAGGCCAAGATCATTTTTTAAATCATAAACATACTTGTTCAATTTCAAGTCAAAATCAATATAAATCACCTATTTCAACATAATCATTGAGTCGTCCATATTTGATGAGTCACCCTTTAACCATCCTCCTATCTTTTATGAGCCTTGCTTTGAAGAGCCTTTCTATGACTTTTAACGTGTCTTTGACGAACCATTTTTTGATGAGCCCATCTTTGAAGAACCCATTATTGATCCACATTCTATTTTTATCACATCCTCTAAAGTTTCTCATTTCCAAAAATCCCTTCGTCACAAAGCCTTCATGTTCAATGTACAGTGAAAAAATGTACTTGTAGATAATACGATTCAAGAGGCCCACTTTGTGGATAAATCCAAAGTAATATTACATTTTTATCAGTTACAAATTCAAAGTCAACATTATAATTAGATTTACAATCAACATCAAATTTGGAGTTAGATTTACAATCATAGGTCAAATCACAATCAAGATCAACATCTACATAAAAATGGGTTCTATTTTAGAACCAATGTCATAATTGGGTTCCATTCTAGAACCACTTTTAGATTTAGCACCAAAAATAAAATCAACATTAGGTCCAAATATTTTTGAGTCAAAATCAACTTTAGAATTAGAATATCTTAGTGGATATTATAACATTGGTTATACACTTCTATCAGATCCACTAGATTCAAAATCAACTTTAGAATCAGTATATTTTAGTAGATGCTACGACATTGACTACACACCCCTTATAGATCAGATTGGATATAATTGTGATACTTTCATGGTTTTCAAGGATGCTTCCTTTAACATTGACACAAGTTCTCCTAATAGTCTCTCTGAGGATTATGCTACCTTTTCCCCTTCCATCAGCATCATACATGCCTTTACCATTAACCATCCTAGTCATTATATTTATGTTATACCCCCCACAAATGTTCATTAGGACCAATAGGATCACACATTGTTGAAATTATTTCATTGTGACATTTCAGTGGTAGAATCTCTAGGGATCTAAGACAACATTCAAGTAGAAGAACAATATCGTAGTGAAACCTTGTTTGAGGCACTAGGAGATAATCAAAGTCTAAACTTATCATATTCTAGTAAAACCTTATTTGAAGCTCTAGATGATAATCAGGATACAAAAAAAGAATTTTTTAGTGAAACCTTACTTAAGGTGCTAAGGGATAATCAAAATGATTTATCAGTATCCCTTAGTGAAACCTTATTCAAGGTGTTATTGGACAATCCAAATCATAAAAATCAAGAATATTTTGTTGGTAAAAACCTCTTTTAGGAGATAATAGATGATCTAATTAGTTCATCATTTCTTGATGAATACATTATTGAATTCCTTATCATCCTTGCCACAACCAAAATCAAGTCGAATCTAAAATTGGCAACATTATGTGTAACTAAAAGTCCCAATTTTCATTTATCCAATGCCTACCCATCTGTATACTCCCTGACAACACTCTTTTTCAAAGAGGCTATGAATAAACCTTGTTTATAAGTTAGAGGAAGCAAAATTAATGACCAATGAAGATCACAATAGCATCAGTTCAGTCTACATCAACAACAGAATTCTACCAGAGAATCTATTCAAAGTTAGTATAGGTTAGAGATCAAACATTCAATTTTATGCATCTCGTCATCCTCTATTGAGTTAAGATGACAAAAATTAAAAAAAATCAAATCAAATCAAAGGATAAATATAAATAATTTATCTAATCATGAAAACCATACTTGTGGTGCCTTGGGCAAATACCATGATGAAAACAAAGTTTTTGGAATCATGTGTAAATAATTATTTGTTTATAATTATATTGATACTTGAATGCATCCTTTTTTGCATTGTAATTGATTCCATTCTTATCATATTACCTTGCCTTGAACCATCTACCTATTCATCTTACCTTGGTTCTATTTTTCCTTCCCATCTTGATCTTCATAAGAAAGTGGAAGTTGTTATGAGCCCTATTGTGGGAAATCACTTGGCATATTCTCTTATTGACACTTTGATGACTAAAAATTTTAATTCCCATGTGACATTGTCCTGGATATTCCTAATCTACCTATCATCCATTATTATCCAATATGATCATTCCAATCCTTCCATTTACTATTACATCCCATCTTGGTGCTAGAACAGGTTTCCCTTTCTTAGTGATCCCATATGGGTATAATGATCCAAAATACCCTTGTTTATATCATATTCCAAAAATGCCTAAAAATAGAATATTCCAAAAAACCCTAAAAAGTTAAATATCCAAAAAAAAACCCTAAACATTCCAAAGTGTAGACAATCCTAACTAGTGGTGTTTTTTCCCACAAGGTACCCATCTCTAGTTTGTTGTATTTGATTAATTTTTATCCTAGTGATCCACTTGAGTCTCTAGTTATTCATATAGAAAGGGCACATTTAGACATATCTCATTGGTGATTTTCATTTCATCGTGATTTAAAATATTTTTGAAAGTGGTACCAATATTCCACATTTTCATCATTTTATGAGCTTATCATTTCCATGCTCTCTTTATTTTGTGAGTTTATCATTTATACACTCTCATCAATTTATGATCTTATCATTTCCCCTCTCTCATTATTTTTTAAGCTTCTCATTTCCATGCTCTTTCCATTTTGTGAGCTTTTCAATTCCATGATTTTGTCATTTTGTAAGGTCATTCCACACTCTTGCCATTTTACAAGTTCATATTTCACACTCTTGTCATTTTATAAGCTCAACCATTCTATCTCATATTGTTCATTCTTGTCCTTGATCATACTTTTCATTATTATATGTCTATTTTTATTTGAACTACAACCCCATTCAATTATACACTCTCATCATTTTGTGAGCCTATTCCTATGTCTTCTATGTCATCAAATCTTTTTACTTGTCATCAGTTTTATTCAATCCCAATTTCCTTGGGAGAACTACATTTGGACTTAAGTTCATGTTGGATCCAATGTCCATGGAACTTGTATGCAATTGAAAATGCATCATGTCCATAAATCAATCCTATATCAGAAGGGATAGAACATACCTACACTTTCGATTGGGGATACACTTGTTAAGTGGGAGCATGACCAATATGGGGATCTATTAGACCCAATTATGGGATCACTTGTCACAACATAGCATGCTAAGAAGGGTTCTAAGCCTACAGTCTAACACAATCACACAATAACCCTAAAAGAGTCCTATGATTTGATATTTCACTAATTCTAATAAACAAGAAAGTAAATCTAATCTAGTGCACACCAAAGCTTGTGGCATAAAGTGGGGGTTAGAAATAAAATAAAACAATAAATAAACTAAACATGCATAGAATACATATACTCACATTAATATATACATAATCCTAATTCATGAAAGAGAAGAATACATACTACAATATATATTTACTCTTACAAAGGAGAAATAAATTTAGAAATACTTAACTTGAAGATGAACCCACCAATCCTTAAACTCTCCCTTGGCCAAGTTTATTTTCAAGAGATTGTTGTGGTGTGTAAGGATAACCAAGATAAATCAGCTCTAGGCTACACAACCTACCTAAGCATCTAAAAGAATTCTCCACAAGACAAGATCCAGAGCTCCAAAGAAAGTATTGAACCCTAAAGCTTTATTCCTCAATTAGAATGGTCAATAAGAAAATGTTTGTTCACACTTCTTCACTTAATTCTTCACTCTTTCTTGGTAATAATGATGAAATTAACTTGTATATATAGGTAGATATTACCCTAAAACTTTTGGACATGTCAGTTGTACTAGGTCGACTCGATCAACCTAGCACATTTTTGGGCTAACTCACTAGGTCTGTGCTAGGTTAGCCAGGAGGCTAACAAACCAAAAGAAAGAAGAAGACCCTAAAATTAACTAGGTCAACTAGCTAGACCTAGTTTTCTAAATAGGAAACCTAAAAATAAACTAGGTCAACCATGGTGGTTGACCTAGTTTTTTGACAGGGAAAAAGGGAGATAAAGCAAGGAAATGAGGGATAAATCATGGAAAATGACTAGAATGGTTAGGAAAGAGAGGAATAAGCTTAGGTTTCATGTTTTTATGAGGCAAGTGTGTATATGTTAAGTGGCAAAAGGGATAACAATCTAATGAAGCACTAATGGTTTGCCTACCCCTTTCCTGGTGCACCCCTTAAGGCATGAACTAAAAAATATTGAGACTCGATAGGTTCTTGAAAGATACAAAATGTCAGTAATTGATAAAAGTTTAAAAATATTATGTGTATACATATGCCCCAGCCAAAGCTCATCACATGTCACAAAGGTTCAACACAGGATGGTACTTCAAGAATATAACATGATAACACACAACGTTGATGTTAAGTAAATGGAGTAAGAAGAAAATAATATAAATGAAAGGATAGAATTGAAAAATAGATACCTTAAACTTACCTTAGTGTTTTAGATAAAGAATTAAACTAAAATAAAGTGAAGGCATTCAATGTAAACAACACTAGATGAACCTGTAGAAGTTAGTGCAAAAAATTGACAAAAAATCAAAAAAATTGGAAGATAAGAATATGATAGTTAGTAGAGACAAAGATATTTTAGGAAAATTGGAAAACTGGGATTGGTAAATCAAGGTTTAAAATATTGAATTCAAATAAATGACAAAAGGATGGCAAATGAATGACAAAAGTATGGCAAATGAATGATAAAAATATGGAAAAAAGAATGACAATTGAGTGAAAATAAATGATAAATAAAACATAAATGGAAAAAAGGAAATGTAGATGATAGTAAATCACATTGGGAAGTATGTAAAACATGAATGGTAAAAGAAATATCAAGGCAAGAAAATTGAATCAAAGATATGGAAGCAAGTGAAAAGTAAGCTCTTGTAAGATAGGCATGAAAGAAGCAAACATAAAGAAAAATATGAAAGAATGTTGAATGAAATTTAAGTCAATATGTGAGACAAACATGAAGAAGGCATACATAAAGAGAAATAGGTAATAATGGAAAAAATGTGTAGACTAAGTTGTTTGAAACATAAGGGTAATACAATAAATAGAAGAAAAGAATGATCCATAGTTACTCAAACATGTTATTTTGCTCTAAGGATAGATAAAATTGAAACAAAGTAGTGCTAACATGTTTTTAAGAGATGAAAATGAAGGAAGTAAATAAAATAGGAAAACAAATTTGGAATCACACATTGCCTATCAAGGGGGGAAATGAAATGGGTAGAGGGGAGAATGAAGAAAAAACCAAGGTAGAGGAACTCTTTATCGAAGTCAAGACATTCAAATTAGGTTTATCAAAATAAGAGGATTGTCTACCTTAAAGACTTTGAAGAACTTCTCTTAGCGACACAAGTCTTGGGCCAATAAATAGAATATATAGATCATCCCATGAAGGCTATATGCATGAAAATTAAAATGGACCTACCTTCCCATGACATGTTTCTTATTCCTCAGGACCCCTTATAGAGTCATCAGTCTACTATGAAGATTGGTTACTTACATGATAAAGTAGATAGCACAATAGATTTTTTTGAATTCCTTTATTCCAATCTACTAGCTACTGCACCCCAAAGGACTTCAGCTCTATGTGAAGCAAACTATGGATTTTGAGCTTCAATTGAGAATAGGAGATGTGCTTATAATCATGTATTTTGGTGTGAATTTGACTTTTAAGATTTTTAGGTTGCCTTTTTAAATATCATTGCCTTTTGTGTTCAAATGATTTATCTTTTAACTTTATTGATGGATTTTAAATATTCCTACTCCATGCAGATTTAGTAAAGACCAAACATGGGTGCTAAAGATGACTTTCATTTGAAAACTTGGGACAAGGTTGTTAAGAGATAGAACCTCAAAGAGCATGGGGTCCAAGAGTCTCATAAATCCAAGTAAAATAAAAGTTTTATCTTGACTTTAACCTTGTTTTATCCAAAGCAGAGGTGAAATAAAGGGGGAAATCAAGAGGAATGACACATGAAACAATTTGAATTGCTTTAAATTGAAAAAAATGTGACAAAGGGAAAAAAGGGATACAATGATAGCGAAGGTGTGATTCCTTATCATAAAAATGAGGGAAATGAAGGAAAACATGCTAACATAGATTGTTATGCAAATTCCATCTAACAAAAGAAACAAAAGATAAAGTTGAGAACAAGGATCACAAACAGAAAAGATGGTAATTTTATGAGGAGAGTTAGGTCCTATCCGTAATCTTACCTTGCAACTATATAAAATAAAAATTCATGAGGGTGTTAATAAGATAAGGAAAGGATAAAGAAAAATGATGGTAGTTTTATGAGGGATGTCCGGTCTTATCTATAGTCTTATAAAGTAATTCACTAAATAAAAACCCAAGGGGGTGCCAAAAGAGAAATGTCAAAATAAAAAGAAGACTATGGTACATCAAGAGGTAAATGCTAAATAAAAGGGCAAAAAATGATCA
Organism: Torreya grandis; assembly: GCA_037957365.1. Classification (NCBI taxonomy): domain Eukaryota; kingdom Viridiplantae; phylum Streptophyta; class Pinopsida; order Cupressales; family Taxaceae; genus Torreya; species Torreya grandis. The sequence continues at coordinate 1,336,751 of JARHVA010004980.1, forward strand.
TAAAGCTAATAAGGAAAAGAACGACATAAAAAGACAAAAAATAAAAGAGATAAATAAGGAGCTAAAATAAAAATAAATGCCAAATGTGATGTGTAATAAACCAAAGGATGTAAATAAAAATAATGATAGTGGAAAAGGAAACTAAAAGAAAATAAATGCACAAAAACAAAGAAACATGAGACAAGAAGAAACTATGTTAACAGCTATATCAAAGATGAGCATGTGAAGTACAAGGCTATAAATCTTGAAAGGTTTCTTAAAGCTAGATGTGTTTTCTATTATGCATTGTAGAATAAGAGTGGTCATCGTAAGATGCCCCAAAGGGTAAGTGGATGTAGGGATAGGCATCGTAAGATTCCTTAAAGTCTAAAGGGATATGTGGATGGGCATCAAAAAATGCCCTAACATGTGAGTTAGAATGAGGTGATATTGAATCATTAAAATGATTTGCATTAGGTTGGTAGGTGCATTTAGAAATAGGAAAACGTGTTTGTTTGTTAGATTTTAAGGAGGTTTAATGTGACATATGATGCATAGGAGAGGTAGGAGGAAATAAAGGAGGACCATGTATGAGATAAGTTGGAGTAGGCATTTAAACTAGATACTCTTTTGATTCATATGACTTAAGAGGTTGAGGTTTAATGGATGTAACGACATGTTTAAACTTGTTCATATTAGCTATCCTTTCCTTATTGATGTAGGAAGGAGGATTAACTATGGGTTGAAAAACATTAGCAGATGAGGTTTGTTCATGAGATGATTGATGTTGATGTGATTATGGTTCTTGAGATTTAATTTGGGAAGCTTGAAGATAGTCTTGATAACATTATTTTATGAGAATTTCAAGATTGAAATGTGGACCAAGTAAAGAATAAATAATAAATTGATGAAGATCATGATAAGACTCATGCGAATGAACTATAGTAGCATGCCACCAAAAACATTTATCAGGATTGTACCATCTTGGAGGAGGTTTGGAAGGATCAATGATCATGGGTTTAGAGGGTGGTAATTTATCCATAAGTTGTTCTAGACTCAAGGTAGCATGGGTTGGGTTAAAATTAGTGGAATTAGATACTTGAATTTGAGGCTGAGGAGGCTTGGAGGAATCAATGTGATGAGAACATGATTGAAAATCTTGTTTAGTAGTTGTTTGTGATGGTTCAAATTGAGTCATTAGAAAGTCTTGCCTTTTTACTTGGTCTAAGGCTTCATCTAAAGTTTGAGGTGATAAGATTCGAACTTTGTATTGAAGGTAAGGTTTAAGAGCTGTCAAAAAAAGTTTTAAAAGAGTATCACCATTCATGTTATGATCCACTTTATGAGCGAGAGACTTCCATCATTTAATAAAAGTATGAGCAAATTCATTAGAAATTTGCTTGGCATTGATGAAATGGCTAAGGTAGTTTTTAGGAAGGTCATCATGTTGGAATTCCTTTACTAGAGCATTGACTAAATCCTCTAGTTGTGAGATGGAATTTTTAGGAAGTTGATTGTAACATTCAAGTGCATCACCAACAAAGGTTTTGGATAAAATCTTGGTGGTAGCAAAGGTGTTAGATTGGACCCATTCCTTATAGAGATTGCCAAAATATTTAAGAAAGATAGAATGATCCTTAGTCCTATTATATTTGATAGTTGGATAAATGTTTCCAATGTCTATGGATGCAATGAACGGGGATAAAGGTTTATTTTGAATATGTTGAAGCATTTTGTTATTCATTGGAGGTTGAGGGATGATATTCCCATTGGCATCTCTAAGAGGAGGGACAAAATTTTTATTTGGTTGAGACATGATGATTTGACGTGGTTGAATAATCATGTTGCATAAGTGTTGTTGCATGTTCATCATTCGAGATTGATTGTTTGTTTGTATGATCTCCATTTGATTGATGACTTGGGAAAGAAGTTGAGTTGTATCAATAGGTGGGTTGGTGTTTGAAGGAGGGGTATTAGTGTTGCTAGAAGGATGATTAGAAGTGTTTATAGGAGGGGGATTAGTAGAAGATAAAGTATTTCCAACATTAGTGCTAGTTTCTTAAGTGTGGTAGAAGAAGGAAGCGTGGTAAAGCCACCATTCTTGTGAGGAGTGTATAGTATAATCATCAAGGTTTTTGAATGATTGAGAACCATCTAGATTATCAATTTGATTGGTTTCAACCATGTTAATTTTAGAAGTGAGAATGCTAGGTGCTCTTCTTATAGGTGTAACAAGAGGATTGTGAACATTGGTTGTAAGAGGTGGAACATAATGTGAGGTTTCAACGTTTGATATAGATGGGTTGATGAGTTTATGAATTCTAGGTTTAAAAGGTGTAAAAGTGGTATAAGGTATATTATTGTCATGATTTTGGATATGTCTAATAGGATTCTCTAGATCTAATATACGGTATGGGGTAGATTGATAATATTTAGAACCATGTGATGAAGAGCTACACCATAAAGAGTTGACTTCTATGGTAGATAGATGGGGTAGGAAACAACAACCCATGTGCATTTGGAATGGGTTAACACTATCAAGAAAGAGTTTGATAAGAGGTTTCATAATGATTGGAAAGAAATAAATGAAATTCAAACGAGAAAAGATAGTGGACTGTTTAGGGTCGACCTAGTCAACCTAACACATAAAATAGAGCCTGTAAAATTGTATTGGGTTAACCAAGTCAATCCAGTATAATGCATAGAAGCTAGAAAAGGTCTACAGACTATACTAGGTCGACCAAGTTGACATAGTATAGTGAATAGAGGCTAGAAAAGGTCTATAGATAGTACTAGGTTGACTTGGTTGACCTAGTATAGTGAACAGAGGTTGAAAAAGATATTGTGTTGACTAGGTCGACCTAGTACAGCAAATAGTAAAGAAAATCCTTGTTTGCCTATATCTTTAGTTCTACTCATTCATTTTATAAACCATAAAATGCATTGGATTCATGATGATGTAGAGAATTCAAATAAGGAAGAAATAGGTGATAAAAATGATGATAACAAGAATGATAAAAATAATGAAATAAATTAAAAGAAAAAGAACACAAATAGAAATGTGAAGACAATCCAACCAGTGGCGGGATAAGATTCACATCAGTTTTACTAGAATGTATGCAATCAAAAATGCATCATGTCCATAAATCAATCCTATATCAGATGGGATAGAGCATACTTACACTTTTGATTGGGAATACACTTGTTAATTGAAAGCATGACCAATATGGGGATCTTCTAGACCTGATTAGGGGATCACTTGTATCACTTGTCACAACATATCATGCTAGGAAGGGTTCCAAAGCCTGCAGTCTAACACAATCGCACAACAACCCTAAAAGATTTATATGATTTGAAATTTCACTAAGTATAATAAACAAGAAAGTAAATCTAATTTAGTGTGCACCAAAGCTTTTGGAATAAAGTGAGGGTTAGAAAAAAACAAAACAATAACCAAACTAAACATGCATAGAAGATATATACTCATGTCAATGTATACGAAATCTGAATGCATAGAAGAGAAGAATATATATTGCATTATCTATCTACTCTTACAAAGGAGAAATAAAGTTAAGAATATTTACCTTGAAGAGGAACCCATCGAGACTCAATCTCTCCCTTGGCCAGGGTGCTTCACAAGAAATTGTTGTGGTATGTAAGGATAACCAAGATAAATTAGCTGTAGGCTACACAACCTACCTAAGCATTAGGGTATTTTTAAAGGAATGATATTTTTTTAGAATTGTATATTTGTAGGCAAATATTTTTATATTAAAAAATATCAAACATATGTATAATAGAAAAAAAAATTAAAATAATAAAATTTAATACTAATATATGTATATCTTGATGAATTTACCAATTCTATGGACACTTTCTATAAAAATCTAGCGAATAGTTTTTCAAAAATTAATTCATTGGTGATTCTAAAATTTTAGATTTTTTCCAACAAATAGCCAATTGGTGAAAAATAACCCCTAAAAAATGCCCTGCTAAGCATCCAAAAGACTTCTCCACAAGACAAGATCTAGAGCTCCAAAGTAGAATGGTCAATAAGTAGATGTTTGTTTGCACTTCTTTGCTTAATAATTTGCTCTTTCTTGATAATAATGATGAAATGAATTTGTATATATAGGCGGATCTTACCCTAAAACTTTTAGACATGTCGGTTGTACTAGGTCGACCCAATCGACCTAGCACATTTTTGGGCTAACTCACTAGGTCTATGTTAGGTCAATCGGGAGGCTAACAAACCAAAAGAAAGAAGATCCTAAAATGAACTAGGTCAACCAGGTTGACCTAGTTTTTTGAATAGGAAACTTGAAAATGTACTAGGTTGGCCATGGTGGTCGACCTAGTTTATTAACAGGTTAAAAGGGAGATAAAGCAAGGAAATGAGGGATAAAGCATGGTAAATGACTAGAATGGTTAGGCAAGAGAGGAATAAGCTTAGTTTTCATGGTTTCAGGAGGCAAGTGTGTAAATGGAAAGTTAAAAAAGTGACAATAATCTTAGGAATCACCAATGGTCTACCCACCCCTTTCCTGGTGCACCCCTTAAGGAATGCACTCAGAGATATTGAGACTCGACAAGTTCTAACAAGATACAAAGTGTTAGTAATTGATAAAAGTTTGAAAATATTATGTGTATACAGAACTATGTAGGAAAATTTTACTTACTTAGAGCATTTGGAGTCAGCTCAGCCACTTCCTTCTTATTCTTCTATTTTCCCCTTTGGTCATGATCATTTTGTCATACCCTGGGTCACAAAGAGTAATGCCTTATTGTCACAAACACTGAATTTTCTAAATGGAATGTTTGCTTTCTTTCATTTGTGTGTTTTTAAATGAAATGTTTATTGATTTCTCAGGTACCTTAGGTTGTTACATTTTTCTTCCTACATGACTCTTGGTTTCTTAATCAATATGTTTGGATGTGAACGAATGTATTGAAGCTCAATTTCACTGATTGTTTGTTTGCTTATTGATATGGTTGTTTGTTACTTGGGTGACTTAATTTAGTTCATTACATTTTCCACTAAAGTCTTGATTATTCATATCATGATTTTGAGTTGTGAACAACTGTATCTAAATTAGAATTGATTTAAGTGCATTATGTTGTACATTTAAAGCTAGATTTTTCATATATTGTTTTAAGTTCATATATTTTCATTTTGACTTCAAATTGTTACGTATTTTGAATAATGAATGTTATCATAATATTTCCTAGATTATGATGCATGATGTTATGTGCAATATAAAATCAAGCTTCAAAATGGTTACCATGTCAATGCCATCAATCATATACATCTTTATCTATTTGATCTAATCACCAAAGCTAAAAAACATCATGATCATTCTTCCATTTCAATCAAATCAATTCTACCATGCTTGGGTCAAATCAGTTCATCATCATTAGAAATCAAAGAGTGTAAACATTACCTCAAGTGGCATAATCTTGTCCTTGGATTACTCTTATATTTTGTTTTAGATTCTTTCTCTCTTTTTTTAGAGCTCATCCATGTCCTTCATCCTCGCATGCCCTCTCAAGGGGACATCATCCCTACCTAATTTCATTCAAATCACATCTCATATTTTTATTCAATCTCCCACACCTGTCAATTGAGAACGACGAAATTAAAGCACCCATTATTTCATTGTCTAATTTTCATCCACCCTTTATGGCTTCTAATTATTTGAGAAGACATTACTTCATCCACATCTCGCAACACCTTCTCAAATAAGGGAAAATATAGTCACTCCATTTTTATCACTTTTATGTCAAGTTGTAAAATGGAATGACTTCTCATAATTTTATATAATCTTGTCTAAAATCATCTGTTCATCTAATATACATGTTTGAATTCACCTTGGGGCATCTCTAGGTGATCTAATTTAAAGTATTATATCTATTCAATCATCATTATCTAGTCTATTTATTTGTTCAATCATCATTCTCTAGTCATTTTCTCTATTCAATTATCATTCTTTGATCAATTTATTTGTTTAATTATCCATTTAGTCAATTTATCTATTCAATTACTCTGTTTTGATTAATTCACTAATTCTCCCTTCTTTGATCAATTAATTTTATTAATTCCATCTTCTCTAAATCATTCTTCTAATTAACTTCTCTAAATTATATTAATTAAATTGATTGATTTATTTAATTAATATATTCTTCTAACTAATTTATCCACATTGTATTAATTAAGTTGATCTTTGATTAATTTAATAATCATTATTCTAATTATATTTTTATTACAAATATAATTATAGTTTCCTTTCAATCAATTAATTCTTCTTTTCCTTCTAAGTGGACATCTTTATGCAAATAAAGAATCTTGAGATCCTAGGAATATACCATTGAGAGCACACCAATTATGCAAATAATTAGACATAAAGTGGGATTATTCTCCACCCTTCATCTTGGAAACAAGATGAAGGGCCCATATTCATTCATATGTGTTAGTTACAAAGGGGCATCCTCCACCCTTCATCTTGGAAACAAGATGAAGGGATTATATTCATCCTTGATGTTTACAAAGAACATCCTCCACCCTTCATCTTGATTAAGATGAAGGGATTATTTTCATTCATCTTTGATATTTGTAAAGGTCATCCTCCACCCTTGACTTGATTGAGATGAAGGGCTTACATCATTGATCCATGTGTTTGATCTATGTGCACACTTGAGAACCCTTTGGCAACCATTCATCTTGACTTCAAGATGAAGGGTCTTCAACAATCCTATTTTGTTATAAATAAGATCATTCACATCACTATTCTCATGTTCAAGTGATATAATAAATCCTTATCATTTTATCAAGCTAAAATTGTTCAACAATCTATACTCTTTGATCAAAAGTATTCATGATCAATAGCTTTTATGGAGATGCTTAAATTCAAATTTGCATTGACAAAGACCATCTAAAAGCTACATCTGAGCCACATCCTAACAAAAATCAAGATACAAAGGAGGTTTATATGGTGTGAAAATTTATGCATTTGTAGTCTCTTTGGTATTTTGTTGAGCTCTAAGGTTATAGGTGTGTCTATAATATTTGTTATCACTTTATTTGTCTTAACCAAACTTCTATAAAAATATTAAAGATCTTCATTCTAATGATACACAAAGTAGTGATTCCATTGTTTAAACATATTACAAATATATTTCAATAGCATTTCCTCAGTATTCTATATTTGTTTACACACCACACCTACATCCCATTCTAAACAAAAACTAAGGGGTATTTATACATTTGAACAAACCCCACTCAGGTTACATCATTAATACAATATAGATGACAAGAAAATAGTTGTTTAAGAAAAATAAGTGGTGAGCCATTACAATTAAATCCTTTTTTGGGGCCTAACATCCCCTATATACTCTTTCTATATATTCATGTTCATGATTTTTTATCACAAACTAGTGTTATTTTTGCACTTGGTTAATCTTTGATGCTTCTGTGAACTACTTTATAACCATCTCCACTTCTTGTGCCCTTGTTTGAGACTTGCACTTTTATCTAAGTCTTGCATCTTTTATTTCTCATTCTATATCCTTGTTTCTCATAACCCAATCTTCTACTTCATGGTCTTATTCACCTCTTCCATGCATCCCCCTCTCGTCTCTCTTCCATGCCATTCTCTTTTATGCTCTTTCTCCAAAATGCTTGGAATATATAAATCCAATATTTGGGGTCTAACATCACCCCCTACTAAACCAATCATCTCAGACTATGTTTTAGTTTCTTCAATTTAAAAACTCAAGACCCACCTATTGTACTTAGTGTTTGAGATCCTCCCATTGGTTGAGGTAAATCTAAATATTGGAATTGATGAGTTCTACCTCAACTCATAGCCACTTCATCTCCTCAGGTTGATCTAGAAAATTATTAGCTCAAGTTATCAAATTTTCAATTTGAGTAATGGCAACCTTCTGGGCATCCTTGTGGAAACCTTGTGGGTTTCCCATGAATCATTGACGGAAATTTTCATTGGCAAGTCATCACTTTCATAACAATATTGTTAAAAAGATATCGGGGTAAAACCATATATAAATACCCCCTAGTTTTTCTTAGAAGGTTGGTGGTGGTGGTTGTAATGGTAATCTTGTAATTGTATTATTGAGCTTAGTCATAACCCTAATGTGCATTGCAACATGTATATGGTGATCCTTAATATGCAATGGAATATAATACTTGTGTTGTTGAAACATATCTTATAATCTTGTTATGGAATAAAATGGTAATACTACTCTTTTTCTTAATTTGTGCCCATATTTTTTTGTGATGAATAGCTTATGGAATGAGCAAATTATTAAGATTAGCTTTACTATGATGTTTTTGGCTAGATATATACATCTATTCAACCACCCTAGTATAGTGAGCTTAATACATACACCATCACATGACAAAACTGACAGGAACCAGTCTTAAGCTGTGTGTTTTGGGTGAGCATGTTAGATCATTTTTCATGTGATATACCAGCATGCTAACTCATTGGACTTCTTATTCTCTTTAGGTGCATGACTAGGATAAGTCATGTTAAACTAAAGGATAATATCCCAACATTTTGGTTTTGTTGTAGTCTAATTGGTTAGGATACTCATCTCTCACCTGAGAGACCCAAGCTCATGTTGCATTACACACCTTCATAACACTTCATCTCAAAGGAAAGGTGCAAGTGAAATCACATAAGGATAAGAAGGCACACAAGAGGTGGCATGTAACCATAAGTGTGGGAAAATAATGGAAAAGGAAAGGCCACTACGAATGGGTCAGGAGGGAAAAAGTAGTTCCCACTATTGAAAATATAAATTTAAATATTTGTATAGCTAGCATGCACTATGATCAATTGAGGATGTGATAAGTGCATTGAATTGATAGTGTTAATCATAATGAAAAGCATGCCAAGAAGATGTCATGGCATATTGTTTAGAGCATTAATGAGCGAAGTGATGGATGAAGGCATGGGATAGTAAATGTAATCAAGACTTCAAGGCTATATAAGGTTGGAGGGTCCTCATTTTAAAATTTTATTGTTGAAAGCTTTTGAATTTATATAATTTTTAGAGTTTGAGGAAGTGTTTTCAAGCTACAAGAAGGTGTATTCATCAAATTATAGTGACAAATTTGAAGTAAATAAGTGAGGAAAACATCGTGAAAATAGAAAATAAGTGGAATTATGTGTGAGAATACTTTGAATAGAGTTACAGGTTATAGGCATTAACTTCCACCATTAAATGAAGTTGAAGGCAGGAAACATGTATTCATTTGTGAAAATTGAATAGCTGCATGTCAACATTCAAGTACACCAAGGGGTGATATAACCAAAATAAAAGGGCACAAGGAGTGAACCTTTCCCATTAATTCATGAAGAGGAATAGTATGAGGGTGTAGTAGAACATCTTGTTTTGATCCACGAGGAAGTTCCTAGTGAGTCTATCATGCAAGAAGAAAACCTGGCACAGTGAGTGGAAGATACATACATCAAGAAGGAACCATCGATGGCGTGTGAGGGTAAAAATAATTTTACAACACCTCTACCCTTAATTTTAATTGAAGAGATGTAATACCATGAGTCAGTTTTATGCAGTGTAAACTGGGAGTCCAAGGTTTTTTGATATTAGGTATTTGACTACAATCACCATCAACCTGGAAATGAGGGAGACTTATAGTGATACTATAGGGTTGAGCACCAAAACACCAAAAATTAGATCTCTTATGACCTCATGATATTCAATTGACTAAATGATGCCAGCATGTTCTAACTTTTTAACCTACCTTATTTTGGGAGGCTCATAGACGTGGTGTGATTTATAATCTCATGCATCTATGAAGACTATTTTTACTTTGCAGGGCATAGGATGTGAATCACTACCCAATAGATCAGCAAAGTAACAAGGTTATAATATTTGGTCACAAACCTTGATGTAGATATAGAGGACCGAGAGGCAATTAGGAAGAAAACAATAGCTCTAAAGTATAAAAAGGAGGGCCAGCAATGTACATTTCTATCCTCTAAGATCTCATTATTCAGATAATTATGTGCTTGGCTATGACCAAGCTTGCAGGTGGGGATAGATGATTTGAAGTTGACATGGTGCACCTCTATGTATCAATTCAGATGGTCCATAAGTAAAATTATAATTACACCCAATACTTTGTTGAAAGGATTGTGAAGGATGATGAGAGGGCCCACCACCTACTAAATCATAAATTTCCTTCGATCATGATTCTTCTTTTATTGGTTTTTGATGAGATTGGTTTTGTAAAATACATTGATAAATAATTGAAGTGGTTTTACCCACCCAAGAATAAATCCCCCACAGAACGGTTTCAATAGTTCACTTGCCCAGGCACTATCTCCCACTCCCACAAGCTAAAAATGAAAGGATGGTTTGATGAGATGAAGGAAGTATTTGGAAGTGAATGGTGCATCCCCAAGGAGTTATGTGTGCATATGAGAACTCAAGCTCAATATATCATTATGTGACATTATTCACTCATGTGCATTTAATTGGAGCCCATAGATAACTTGTTAGGGTAGCTAAAGCTACCATATGCTTTCACTGCTAAATATTTCAAGAATTTTGTAAATCAGATATTTGATGCACATAAGGTGTGCATTGATACTGATAGAATTGACATTAAGACTCATACTCTTCAGCAATTATATGTATACCTAGGGAAGGTGGCTTATAGGGAAAAGAATAAATCAGATAACATTGATTCAATGCACATCAAACTCTCATGGGAGACCACATTCATGTGTTGAATTACATGCTCAAGCCTAACAAGGAGGCTTCAAGAATACATGAGGTCACCATAGAAACCCTTCCCATTCCACCACCAACAATAATTAAAAGAAGGTATTGAAGATAGGAGAAGAGGTCAAGCCTTGATTCTAATACAAGCACACAAGAAGAGCAACCTAAGTGGCAAAGGATGGCCAATCACCTCCAAAATACCAAGGGATGCCTGCACTATAGGAACAACAAGGCATCGATAACACCCAATAAAATTTTATTCTTTTAAGATAAGATAATTTTTCACTGAGTGTTGGGGTATCTAAATAAAGGGTAGTAACTCTTGTGGCATCACCTAAGAGGCAACCTACCCCAAGGGTTTGAAAGGAAGCCATCGCTAAGCTTGATGAAACATAAAAATAATAAGAGGATCATGCCCTTGATGACACACAAGTAGACATTGAGAATCTCATTAGTGAAGATGGGAAAGATAGAGGCGTGACTTTAGACATCGATGACCAAGGTGTTGGATCAAGTGGTTAACAAAAAATTGATCCAAACATTGAGATATTTGAGTGAAATCCTACTAAGGGAAAGGGTTATCTCCAATAAAACATCCCTAAATAGGAGTTGTATATGTGGGAATAAATTCCCAAACAAGACTCTTCCAATCAGACTCGATGTAAGGTCTCATTTTGCATGGATGTCTATAACAAGGAACACATTTTTGAGCCTCCATCAGCTAGCATAGATTTAGAACCATAGGGATTAGATCTTCCTGAAGCATTCTGGGTGAAACCCCAGTAATGTTCACCAGCTCAGGTAGGCATGACCCTCATTAAGTTATCTCTCATGGTTACGAGGAAAAATGTTCTACATAGATATGATGCTGACTAGCTACATTGAAAGCACCAAGAAGTCATTTCCATATACTGATATGAATGTAATGAAAATTTGAGGCTCGAATAGGAATTAAAAGAGCTCAAGCACTAGTAAGGAGTAATAATAACATCTTGAGTGAGGACTCTAAAACTTTCTAAAATAATTTTGTAAAATTAGTCAACACTTTTTGATGGGATCCCTCTTACATGTAAATCTATTGATATGTTGGAGACCATAGTAGATATTTTATTGAAAAAATGTAAAGACCAGGTGAATCCCCAAAAAGAGAAAACTTAGGATGTGGAGTAATTTTATGAGTCCATCAAAGTATGTAATAGATTTTTGGCCAAGGTTGGTTCCATATCTCCCATCTCTGATGGGATTTTTTTTCAAGTTGTTGCAACCCCTAAAATTTTGGAAGCTAGGCTTCAACTGGAAGAACACCAACACTAACAACTAGCCCAGAATGCTCTCATAATAAAGGATAGGGCATAGCATGAAAAATAATTCTAAGATGTAGAGGAACTATAAAATAATATCGATGCTCATTACCATGATCTTAATACCAATTTTTTACCACTTCAAAGATAGGCATTGATAGAAGTTGGGTCATTTAAGGATGTCCATAAGGATGCCACTACTAAACTTAACTTTTGACAAATCTAGTGGATGAATTAATTGAATAACCTAAGGAAATAAAATGACTAAAGGGTAAGGTTGAAGATATTACCTCTACCCTATAGACTTCCCTTAACCATTGGGAGGAAGTAAAGCGTTAGGTTGAGCAAACGGGACATAAAGATTTAAAATTAGAGGGGCCTAAGGATGGCACATAGTCGAGGATGACACATAGTCCAGGATGGACTATTGGCTTAATTTGGGGTGATGTTGGGCCCTAAATTTTTTATTTATTTATAATATTAGTTATAATTTTGGATAGATATTCATATTATTTTTATCTTGTTCAAAATGGGCATGTGCCCATTCCACACATGATTAGAATATTGTCAACTGCATACTGGCAATACTCCACTAAAGAATCCCCCAAGATTGTGTTATATAATATTGGTTAGAAATTAGATGTTCATATTATTCTTATCTTGTTTGGAATGGGCATGTGCCCATTCTACACAAGGAGACTCAAAGAGAGTTTGAAATTCGCTATATGTTCTACAATCCTTCTCCCATCATTAGAGAATTTAGGAAGGTCATTCTCAAGGTTTTGATGTAGGTCATGTATGAATCCAATAACATTTAGGTCATGTATTATAGAATATTGATTAAAAAGTGGATGTTTATATTATTCTTATCTTATTCAGAATGGGCATGTGCCCATTCTACACAAGATTGGAATACTATTAATTATCAAAAAAAATTATGTTGTGTAGAATGGGATCAATTGATAAAATTCTTATTAATGTATCATTTAAAAGCTGGCACAATCCCATTTTGAACAATATATAAAATAGCATCTCTGTGTTATTACAATTCATTATAAAAACCAAATATAACAATACAAACTTAATATCAACAGACACAAGATATATAAATTTATAATAGACTTAATTCAGAATGGGCATGTGTCCATTATACACAAGTCTAAGATTATTATCAATAAGTAGACAATAATAATGGATGTTTCTATTCTATCAATCCTATGTCAATACTTTATAGGTTTAAGTAATAACCATCTATTCAAAAAAAAAATGATTTGGTGAGTAATGTATCTAAATAATAACCATAAAATTCCATCTCATTCTAAAGATGTACTGATGAAGGATTAATCTCTCCAAGGAATTTTATGAGCTTGGTAGTCCCCTCCACTTCAACCACCTCATCCGAGAAGAACCCAGAAATGGAATTGTCTAGAGTATAAATTGAGGACCCAATAGTGAAAGACAAATCCCAATCCTGTGTTATTGCAAAAGTCAAGGAAGGATGGACAAAAGTTCAAAAAAGGAAAAAAAAGTAAAAAAGTAGTGGTTCAACCCTCCTATATGTCCCTCTACTTAGGGGGACTTCAAGTTGAACCTCTATACTCGAAGGGAATCCAAGTAGATTCATATCTCATTTTGAAGATGTACTGATGAAGGATTAATCTATCCAAGGAATTTTATGAGCTTGGTAGTCCCCTCCACTTCAACCACCTCATCCGAGAACCCAGAAATGGAATTGTCTAGAGTATAAATTGAGGACCCAGTAGTGAAAGACAAATCACAGTCCTGTGTTATTGCAGAAGTCAAGGAAGGATGGACAAAAGTTTAGAAAAGAAAAAAAAGTAAAAAAGTAGTGGTTCAACCCTCCTATATGTCCCTCTACTCAGGGGGACTTCAATTTGAACCTCTATACTCGAAGGGAATCCAAGTAGATTCATAAAATACAATTGATGGAGGTAGACATAAAGTGGAAGCCTACTAAAAATCTATGGAAAATCCCCTAGTTTTAATGATGTAAATAGTCTAATTGGATTTTTTTTGTTGATGTTTGTACAGAATACTGATGGTGCTTCACTGAAGCATCCTTGGTTGTTTCCTAGTTGATTGTGGTAGATTGGAACCTATGTTTGTTTTAGATCTTTTTTCATTTTTTGGCTTGTTATTCTTATGTCTATTTTGCCTAACCCATTGTTGCTGGTAGAGGCATCATATTTGTGTGTAAAAGTCACATCTTTTTCTCCTTTGTATTAAGTTTTGGGATCTTCAAAGCTCATTCCCTTTACCATATCAAATAAAAAGTGTATCTAAATAATATATTTTACATGGTTTAAGAATATGTCAAGTTTCAAATGTCATTATTTAAATTGACAAATTATGACTACCTTTTTATAACATAAATTATAATGGTTGTTGTGGGTAGTGTTCCCTACCGATAAATTACAATTATTAAAGGTGCATTGGACAAGGATAAAAGAGTTGATGAGTGGTTTGTATAAATCTACTCTCCATATAACTATCACAATGACCTCTGGTTGTTTCATTCCATGTCAAGGGAACATCAAGTGATTGGGATAGTGTAAAATATGAAATGCATTTCAAATAATGTAATAGGGGTTTAGATTAATCACATAAACAATAATTACTGCTTATGTCAAATAATTTAAATGGAGCTAGAGGTTCTATTATGTATAAAAAATGGCATGATTTATTTGTAAAAACATAATAAAGATTCTTATTTTTCTTATGGTTGGAAAATTGAATTGTTTACAGATGGAGACACCACTAGAATGGAAACTAGTGAAAATATTTTTAATGGAATTAAATTAGCTTTCAAAAAAAATTATCAATTTGCATTCACTTCATCTATCACCCACCGCTTGAATATGGACAAAGAATTGGTGGAAAAAATCCATTCAAAAATGTTTGCATATATGAGGTGGCAACTATTGGCAAAGCTAGAAAAAGAAATTTTAGTATCATGATTCTAAGAGCTAAGGGCATCTACAAGGGAGAAAACTATATTGAAGTAAGTTGAAAAGTAATTTAAGAAAAGTGAATCTTAAACATCTCAAGAGATTCAACTCTTCCCATTCAATGAAAAATCATTAAATATTGGAGTTGAACGCTGCCACCAAGCTCCTCTTCAATACCAGTTTTGATCCCTTAATCCAACCAGTGTTGATAGACTAGTTAACTCAATATTGTGTAATCATATGCCTCTTTAGTGGGAAGCAGTATTGATTCCCTTTAGAAAATAAATTGGTGATATCTTGGACATTGAGATCGAGCATAAATTTCATGATCCAAAGACTAACTTCTACATCATTGATGGACAACATACCATCGTGGCTATAAAAATATTATACAAAACCATGAGTTTTCATCTTTTCATGACAAATTAAAATAAAGGTTAGATCACATTATTTCTATCAAAGCCACAACAAAATAGGTAATCAATATCTACAAAAAATAAAATATATCCAACAAAACATGGGTTCCAACACACTTTATTGATCAATTGTACAAATGCATGGCATTGTGGATCATGGAAAAAAGATCATAATGCTTTAGTCTAGGAAACAAAAAGATAGCTAACTGAAAAGTACTTTAAATATTAAATTCAGTTAAGCTAATAATAAAATGAATAAATTTTTCAAAGTATTCATTTAATTACTTTATATACCTGATTAATGTAATTTGATTTTATGTTTGCATACAGGCATTTGAAGAAGAGATTAAGAATATTTTTGAAAAACAAAAGATGGATAGCCTTAATGATAAGTTGACATTTCTTGTTCTTCTTGATGATATATGGAAAAAATGAGTTTTAGATTTTGATCTCTACACAAATGGTGGGTTGGATTATAGGCCTAAGAAAGATAGTGACCCATATTTCAAGCCAAAATTATTGGATAAATTTATAGCAGGTTTATTTAGATTCACATGGGGTATGTTTGTAGAATAATTGGATGTACACATAAATAAAATTATGAGTGGACATGTTTGGCTAAATGTGACTATTGACCATGATGTGAAATTAGAAACTTTACGTGCTTATTGTAAAAGAGTGAAGAAGACCAGAGTCTCAAGGTTTAAAATTATAAACTATTTGAATGCATAAGTTCCTAAACAAGTAGTTATTCGGGGGTACGATGCATCGAATGTGAAATAAAAATTTTGCATCCATGAAACTCACTTTCTTCAACTACATGAGGAATTCATAAATAGAAAGAGAAAAATAAAAAATCAAACAAGGCAAGGGATCCAAACAACAATAGAAGATAATACAATGATATCAAGGATCCCATTGACCTCTTGGAACTGTATGTATCATCACTTACAAAAAATTCTCTACCACGGAAGGAAGATACTTATGAGTTCACATGTCAATGTTTTTTTTACTTTTATATTGGGAAGAACATTGGAAGCAGTATAACACCATCTTTCTCTTCATCTAGAGGTAGTTATTGCATATGTTTTTAATATTGTCACTTATTATGTAACATAAAGTGATATTATAGATCTACTCTCCTGCATTGGATCTAATGCAATGACTTATGTGTGCATCTTACTTGTTTCAATGCTTAAAGCTTACTTATTTCATAATTTTGTATGCATCTACATGGAAAAGGCTAAAGAAAATAATGAAATCATTTCCAAAGGATGTTATAAGATTTTGAATGAGGAAGGTGGGTTCAAGGGATTGTCAGTGGTCTTTAGCATTTTTTATGTGCATGATTCAAAAGACAAGTTCGATAAAGAAGTAGGAATAAAACTTCACTGGTCACACATTGAGCCCTTAGATATTGTGAGGCCAACCAATATTGGGATTGAATTGTCAGAGCATCCTTTCAATTATGAGAGATCTCTCAGTTTTTGGGAGCATATGTTATCAAGATGTACAAACTCATACCTTATTATATTACTTTATGGAGGCATAAATGTGATAAAATTTTCCATAGATTTAAATATGACTTCACTAGTGTGCATAGTGGAAAATCCAAAGTAGGAGATGATGTTTAAAT
This sequence comes from Torreya grandis, assembly GCA_037957365.1. NCBI lineage: Eukaryota > Viridiplantae > Streptophyta > Pinopsida > Cupressales > Taxaceae > Torreya > Torreya grandis. Next base: position 1,353,825 of record JARHVA010004980.1, read on the forward strand.
AATACTAAAAATATCTTATGATACCCCCAAGTGCGTACATGGTTTGATAATAATTTATATCATAAAATTTTCATAGTTACACACTAAATTATTTGCATTCTAAACTTATATGTTTCATGTTGGTAGAAATTGTAAAGCTATTACAAATAGTGATGAACATAGATGATGAATTAAATGAAGACTCAACATCAGATCAAGGGGAGCCAAGTAAATAGCTAAAGGTCACATCTAATCGATAAGATGAACTTCAGTACAACATGCATTTGGCTATGGTAAACACATCGACTACATTGTAGCATGCACTAACAATTTTCACACTTGGCTCACAAACAGGTATTAATAGTTACTTAAATTAATAATCAATTATTGAAAACTTCATGACTAAGTCCCAATAAAATTGGTTTGATTATGTTTGTCAAGCATTAAATAATTATAATTTTAAATTCTTGTGTAGATTTGGTTGGAGATTATTTATAATCTGTGCAAATTTTTAAGAATGCAAGTAAAACACTAACTAGCATATTACTATAATAACATTCAAAAATAAATTAAATGTAACATTGAATCTCAAAATTATTATTGTCTGCAGTGCCTCCAAAAAAACATTTGGTGTTCTCAATTTAGAAGGATTATTAATTCAAAAACATTCTTGAAAAAAGAGTAACACTCCATTCCAAGTCAACAATGAGTATATACAACTAAGAGGATATTTGACCTAGTTTTTAATGGTTGTGTTGTCACAGTTTCAATTGGCATTTTGGTCTATGTCCGATATAGCTATCAATGTACAAAAAATTGCAATGAAATTATTACTAAATACTAAAGTGGATGCATGTCCTTTGTTTCATTGGGGTTTTGAGCATTGCAAAAAAATGAAAGAATATCTATTTGGACATGATTTAGAAAGAACCTAAAATTATTTTTAATTATGCAAGTACTAATACAGTCAACCCATTGAATACAGGTGTACATAAAGAAAAAAAATCCATTTTAATGAAAGTTTTCTCTAATAAAGAGTTTACAAAGTAAAAATGACTTATGATGACATTGTTTACAAAACTAACCATGATTGGGGATGCAAATGATGTAAGATTATTTTTGAAATAAGATCTAACTTTATGTATGACAAATGTCGAACCAGGGTATTAAAATGAAATTGAGTTTTCACTCCTTATATAAAATAAATATTGTGAGCATTATTCAATTAGTAATAATATCCATTATTAATATTGATTCTTAGTTAGACATTTTCATTCATATTTGATTCAGATCTCAAATAATATTTTTAAATATACTTTAAATTTAATTAAAAATAATTTTTGGTACTTTTACAGTATTTTTTATATTAAGGTTATAATTTTTTTTTATTAATCGTAATTTGTTGATAAACATGTACCGTAGAAAAAATGAATTTTGCCCCAAGAATTTTTGCTACTATGAGATTCTCCCCAAACATTTTTGTAACTATGAATTTCTCATAAACAACTGAATATTTAAAGTACATTCTAAGATGAAGTGTTCAACATAAACTATTGTGTAATGGTGTCAAGAACTTTATTTGAATAAAATATCAGTAATTGGCTAGTTATTGAAAAAGATTTCTAGTACTGGTTTACTATTTCAAATATTATCATTCCGCTTGGAAGTTATTGATACTAGGAGTGTTGTTTGGGGTTCCATGGGCCACTAAATTTAAATCACAAACCAAACACCTAGACTTTTCATATTCATGCTACCAATACTTTAGTCGTATATTTAGCCCTGACTTGTTGGATATTGCAAATAAACATTTCTATATTGGGTTGTGGTTTATATACTTAAACTAAAGAGTACAACATTCTTTCATTCAGCACATTGAATGGTTATGAAATGTGGAATTTGTTTTTACATTGGGGATATCACAGTGTAAAATTAATGACACATTTATCAAATAAAAGAAAGTAAATATTGTGCCAGTATACACTAAAAACATGGAAAAGGCTCTAGACAAGTACATGCATTTGTATGGGATAGACAACATATTATTCACAAGTGATAAAACATGTTTTATTAGCGATAAAAAAGAATCCTTGTTTCTTTTTATTGCCTCAAAGCTAGCAATTTGATGGCACACTACACTCTGATAAGAAAATATTCACATACTTTTGTACATGGTTAGATCATGTGGGGCCGCACCCAAATACGCATCGCTCTTTGAAAACATACAAAAGAAAAATTAGCAACTTTGATTGAGTTATCTTACTACCATTACATAATTTGTATTTGTTACAAGAAGTTATGTATACAAACCCAATAATATTTAGTCAAAATTTATAATGAGAGATGGAATTATTTTGAAGTAAAAAAGTGATTGGTACAAGTTGTAAAATATTACTAACTAAATTGCATATTTATATGTAAGTTGATTAATTTTATAGTTGATAATTGGAATTGTTTATGTATCTATAAACAAAAGCAATTATTTTTGTACACATAAATAAATTTGTCAGCCTATTAAGTTGACTAATTACTAGTAACATATATTAAAATGGTGACCTTAGTTTACAATCTAACTCAAATTTTCACTCTCATCTTGATCTAGTTTGATAAAATTTAAATTGAACCAAACCTAAACAAAGTTGACTATTTCGATGAAATTTAAATCGTAGCCTCTCTACATAAAATGGATCATAGAATAGTCATTGGGAATAATTGTCTACATCACTATTCTCATTTTATATAATCTTATTAATTGATCATAATATTACTGTATTGATAATGAAATTGATCTCATTCACGTGCTACGCAGTAGTTTCTTATGTGATCACATTATGCTTTGAAAATGTGTATACTAATTTTGGATTCATTAGCCTTTCGAATTGAATGCATTAAGTTTTCTAATTCATCTAAATTAATGGTAGTATCAGCTTTCGATCCCTTCCCTTTAGGATATGTTTTTTTTTTTTTTTTGGGTCCCAAATACTTTTTCATCTCATGGAGTTTTCATCTCATGGATGTTATTAAAATATTTATCTATCTATTTATCTTTCTGCTTTTCATATTTGAAATTTTCCTATATATTTCCAATTTTTGCAACTTTGCCTACCATGTGGCTTTTTCCCCCTTCTTTTGGGTGTTTTTTCAACTTAGTTTGATAGATATCATTTTTCCATGCTTTTAGAATTAGCACTTATGTCTTTGTCATTCACCTGTCTATCATATGTCCCAAGAACATATGGTTGTATGTTGATACTCCACTAGTGCCTATTTATTTACATACTACACTATGTTCTCATGGTCTCGACTTGATGAGATTGTAACACTTGTCATGATCTCAACATTATGTTTTCCCAGAGATCCTTATTATGAAATTTGGATATGTCAGTCTCTGGGTGAGCAATATCATGACATAAGGATGGTTGTCACTGCTTTACTTGCCTAAAATTTCTATACAAAAAGACCCTATTGATGTCCCTCCTAGATTAATGGTATGATGCCACATGTCATGGTGTCACTATTCTATTTTCCCTATTGGACTTAGTGATTCTTTGAGTGCTGAAATCCCTCTTGGATTGACAAGATGATGCCATGTGTTGTGTTATTACTACTACATTTGTCGTGTTAGATTTAGAAATTATTTGAGTGCTTTAATTATAATGGGTTAACAGGATGAATACACACATCATGATCCAGGTGTTCTACTCATACAGATTTTACAAAAAGTTAAATTTTGTTTAGTCGGGCTTCAGGTGAGTGGGATTGTGACATTTGGCAAAATCTCAAAGCTTTACTTTCCAAGGAAAAATTATTTTTTCTAAATATAAGAAGGTCATGAATTATGGAAATAATTTTTTCTAAGTACAAGAAGGCTACAGATTATGGAAATATTATTTTTTAGTAAAAGAAGGCTGCAAATTATAGAGTAGATGACACCTTCATGAACTTGAAAAATTGAAATGAATTACCAACTTGGCTTGTCTCTAGGTGCTTCAGATGAGTGGGTGAGTGTCGCATGGAAAATTTGGATGAGTTGGAACATTTGGGTGTAAAATTAGCATACTTGAAGTAGTAAGATCAGTTGGCATGCACCTAAGTGATCAGGATTGTGATACTTCATGAAATCCTAGAGCTCTAATGTCCCTAGAAAAGAAAAAAAATTATAAGTACATGAAGGCCATAGATTAGCAGGTAGATGACACCTATCATAATAACTTGAAAGACCAAAATTGAGTGTCACCTTGGCTTTTATCTTCGAGTGCTTTGGATGAACATGCGATCGTTGTGTTACAAATCTGGATGGCTTGGTAGGTGTCCATGTGTAAAATGGACATTACTGGTGGTACTCCACTATATAATCCCCCCAAGAATGTGTTACATAATATTGGTTAGAAAGTGGATGTTCATATTAATTTTATCTTGTTCAGAATGGGCATGTGTCCATTCTACACAATATTTGAATACTATCAACAGCCAAAAATATTTATCTTAATATTTTTTATTTTTCCACAATCCATAAGATTGAAAATATGATTTCTGGGAATAAACTATGTATACTTATTTAGATTGACACATTTCAAATCACCAGTGGCATCAGATATCCACAAATGTCTATCATTGCATCTCATGGACAAGGATATGATACCAAATCCCAAAGTAAAATGGGTAAGTTAACAAGCTAAAACTCCCTTGGTAATGCCAATTTCAAGAATTGAATCGAAGTGCTAGGAATCACCTAACAAGTGAACCATAACGCCATACATGTGAAAAGTCAAAACATAAAGCAATCAATGGGGAGTCATTAAAATTGAGTGAATGGACAAGATGGCTAATTCAAAGACTTCAAGCAGTGTTAACTTGACATAACAAGTGGGATCATGTCATAAATTTAGCATGCTCACCTTTTTAGTTCTTCACAGTATGAGGCATGGACAAGGATTTAATAATTGTGAAAAATATAAAGAGCAATTGTGAATAATTCTGAAGACAAATGAAGTATAAAATGTGGAAAGTATAAAGACTGTTGCCATACTAGTCTTATTTACCATTAACAATACACAAATTATATAAGAATATTATCAGTTACAAAGCTAAGAGTCCAATATAATCTTATATATATTATATTCTTATATGAAGCTAAGATTTTTTTTGATAATATTGTAACAAGGTTATATTGGGTCCCTCACTTGTATAAATACATTAATAAATCAATACATTCAATATAGAGTATATTGGAGGAATTTAATGTCGAGGAAGAAGATATCAACAACTTGATTAGCCTCCCTAAAACAATGATTATGATATCAACAGTGTGAGAAACTTGATTTCATTGAGAATGTTGTCAGTTTCAAGATTATCTAAACTCAACTTCCAATTGGGGGAGGAAAATTTCATCAATTTTGAATTGATTGCATTAAAATCAAATATTAATTACTTAATCATTATTTGAAAAAAAAATGAATTATTGCAACAAACTAGAATAATATCTTCTGCTAGTTGATTAATAACTTTAAATTCCAAAAACATTCAAACTGGAATCCATAAAATATGATATGTAATTCCAATAAATTGAAAATTGGAAGAAAATAATAATGAAATTAGAATCTAATATTTGAAATAATTGATACTATAAAACCCAATAATAATACTTTTGACTTTCAATCTAGATTGGAATATGTCCAACTTTAATGAAATGACGGTTCCTTATCAAAAATATAATAATAACATTTTTTACCAAATTCATTGTGCATGTCAACAATCAAAAAGAGACGGGGGAAAAAGTGTGCCCACTAGCCACAACACCTAAACTTTCATAAAAATAACACAAAAGTAACATCTATAGCAAAGTTGATCTTCTGTAGCAAAGGTTTAGCAATTTATACACACGCATGCTCCTAAGATAAGTATGCCAACTATCCAAAGAAATAGGACAGAGAATGACCCCACTAGCAAAATTTATAGAGTCCACATAAATCAACCACTTAGAAACTTCATAGCAAGCTAAATCTTTTGTAACTAAGGTTTAGCATTGGTATGCATCTCATCCTCACATATACTCTTAAAGTCACATGGATAAATCCTAGGAGCCTTAGATTGAGAGATAAACCCTCTAGCCTTATTGATTACTTTCCACATCTCAGACACCTTAGATTCAAGGGTACAAACAATCTCCAATCAGCAATGGGGAACCAAAAAAGTGGGTACTAGAATTTTAGGTCAATCCAATCTTCACTAGCATCCAATATTGAATGAAAGTATAAAATCATATTGGCCAAGGCAAAAATTAAGTTGATAGAAGAGTGTGGATGGCTTTTCCTAAGCTTTTAAGGGAGTTCATCTCATATGTTAAGGTATTTTTTTAGGGTCATTTTTCACCAATAGGCTATTTTTTGACAAATTTTCCAAATTTTAGATTTTTCATTTAGTAAATTTTTGAAAACATATTAGCCAAATTTTCCTATAAAGTATTCATAAAGTTGTTAAATTATATATATATATATATATATATATATATATATATATATATATATATATATATATATATATATATAAAATTATATGTTTTTCCTTACAATATTCCCACCATACATATGTTTCATAGTTTTTTATTATAAAAAAAATCACCTACAATTAGACACTTCTAATAAAATTGCATTCCTTAAAAAATACCCTTTATATCACAATAATTATTGTAAACCCTAGATAAGAAATCGTTATCCAAATCAACAAATTGTTCAAGCAAAACCCTTCTTGTAGTCATTGTTGAAGAACTGAAAAACTCACTCTACATTTTAGTCTTCAAGATCTGAATAATCTCATTTGGTTTAGGATGTTCCCCCTAGATCATCAAAAGAAAATCTTTTTTCAAATTAGAATAGACTTTTAATTATTGTGTTAAATATGTTTCATTAAACACATAGGACATGAAATACCTAATCATAGCATCCCCAATAATATGATTGAGATTCCAAGTAGATTGGGAATAAATAACCATATTATGCAGGTAAGCCTCACGCATAAGATTCTTTTTTTGTTTAGAGAAATACTAGAAGACCTCAAAAATATATTGGGAAAAGTCAATTTATGAGGTTGATTGTCAATGGATCACCAAAACATAAATTTTAATCATTTTTATTTAAAAAGTAAAGCTTAAACCTTTTCAAGAGGACTGCACGAAAAGATTTAAGTAGACAAATTAGTGGCTACAAAAAGAGAAATATTAAGCTCACCAATAACCCTATCATTAGCTTGACTTTATTCAAATGCTTTGGAGTTCTCAAGCTCCAAATTCTCCTGTAACTAAGCAATTAAAATAGAATATTTCCCAAGATTTTCTTTCTAAATCCAAGTCCAAATCCATTGCCACCCTAGCAAGAGCATCAATATTTGAAGTTCCCTTCTTATGAAAAACTATTTTAAAGTAGTAATTTCCTTCTTTTGATTCTCATTGATCTCCAAAACCTGTTAAAGAGTCAACTCAAAATCCACAAGTGTCACCAAGGTCACCTCAATAGCCTCAGCCAACAAATCCTCCACAAGGGCCTCTAAAGCTATCCCAACATCCACACTAAGGGTTATCTCTAGCACCACCATCGAATCACTCATCTCAGACACCTAAACCCCATCATGGGCCTCCTCCAATACCCTTATCTTGGACATATTTTGAAAAAAAACTGAAAAGGTGGCCTTTAGCTTCCTCTTACATTTTTTTGAGGAATATTTCAAAATAATAATCTTAAAACAAGAGCAGAAGGCCTTCCAAGAAAAAACCCACATGAAAATTACTCAAAGTATCCTCAACCAAAAGCTTAATGAGCCCATAATGGGCCAAGGCTTTCAGAATATCATTTTTTACCTCAAAAGCAATCTTTTCTAGTAACTTTAGCAGAAAGAAAGGCACATTGAGAAAATTCTTATGATGAAAGTGAGATAAACTCCTAAAATGATATGAAAAATAAAGGAGAACCAACCCTCACAATTAATATACTTTTAAATTAAATGGGTCATCTCATGGCAAGAGGAAGGGATAAAATCCCTTAAAGTACCTTTTTTAATGTCAGTCACAGACTCTCCAAGTAGAAGAAAGGAGCTTTTGCACTGATTTTATTTAAATTTGAAAACATACCACCATTATTTAGAAGTCCAAAAACCTATAACCCTACATATTATCTCTTCATTAATGAGAAATGTGAGCCCTCTAAAATTAGCCTCACAATCCTTGAAAGTTTTGGCAAACTCTAATGCTACCATAGCATTAAAACCATTAAATTTATCAAAGAAATCAATTCATCTTGTTTCCAAAAAAAGGTAGCAAACTTAGTTAGATATGAGAGTTTAGTGATTTGAGGGTTCCCAGCATCTAATTGCCCCTCCCATAATTAACATTATGAAAAAAATTTGAAATTTCAACCTTAAAACCCACACCACAAAATGAGAGGAACAATCAAGTTAACATAATGAAAAGAACCACAGCTCTATAGCCAAAATATGAACAGCAACTGAAAATTATGATGAAGCATTATTAATCATCACACACCTATAGCTCTTATCATTATTACCAATTAACCTAAAATTGAAAGCCTTTTCAAAAGTTCCTCCAAAATCATCGTCACCAAATGCATTCTAATTTGACGACATGTTATAATTAAAAAATAATTATAGGATAATTATCCAATAATTCAAAAAATAAAATCTTAAAAATGAGGCACGTACTTATAACCACCTAACATTAATAATTCCACTAGGTATTAATTATAAATTTTTCCATTAAAATATGAGTTTCCTTCTACTCTTTGTGATCATTTCTGTAACAACCTTTTGAATACCAAACTTAACTACATTAAGAGAAGCCTCAGAAAAAAAATTCACGTCTAATTTTCTGCCTCTTTTTTTTCTGAATTAAATAGTAGGATTAAAAAAAAAATAGATTAAGAGATCTTACAATAAATTCCATATACAACTCTAATAAATATTCTTCATCAACTTATGGATCAAAACTAACGCCTCCCCTTAAAGAAGAATAATCTATAACTTCCTTACCTAGAGAGGGATCATTTCTAATTTCCTTACTCACACCTCTTGAAAAAAGGTCTTCCACAACATTAAGACCCAAACCCAAACCCTTGTCTTAGGAAACACTAATCATCTCACCCACTCATTTAAATAAAAGGCTTATGTATTAAAAAGAGATAAGAGAGGAAAAGCTTATAATTAATATGGGAATTAATTAAAAGCTTTTATTTTATTACATTAAACTAGCCAAGTTTTAATAAAACTTTTGTATTTTAAAAGGAACACCCACAAGTATAAAAATGAACTTATTAAAGTTTTATTTAAATATTTAGAAGTAAGGTAGAAGTAAAAGATGAATCATTTATGGCAAGCAAAACATTATGGGTTAAATATTTAAAAATAAATCTAAAGCCACCAAATCTAACAGAGCATGGATAAAATGAAATTTTTTGTGTAAAATTCCCTTTTATTACTAATACTTGGTAGTTGAGAATTTATTTATTTTTCCTATTCTTTTTATATATTTAATCAATTGATATTGAAAAGGGACTTCTTCCTTGGACTTGTTTGGATACATATTTTATTTTATGTAGTATTTTACCCCCAATTTGTGTTTTATGCAAGATTTTTATCATAACCCTTCTAATAAAAAAACAAATATTTATATTTTCTTATAATTAATCAAAGGTGTTGTGGTTCATTTTTATACCAATAAACTTTCTTCTTGCTTATTTTTTTCCATTCTCATAGTTTATGCTAGATCTTACCTCTTGTTTTCATTGATATATTATTCCAATATATTTTAGTTTGCACACTCATTTAGCTCTGTGTTATACTCAAGTAGAGGAAGAATTCATTATATTATGGTGCATCACCTCCTTTATTTTATTTTCCTTCTTATTTTTCCTAAAAATATTTTATTTTATGTATTAGAGTAGGAACATAACTATCTATTTATATAGGTTGATCTACAAGATACCTCGGATGCCGATAGAACATTCCATGATGTGACTAAGATATGGGCTAAAATCAATCATACATTTCAGAGCATTAACAGAAATCATAAGGTGATGGTGAGTTAATGATTTTTTATACTATAGGATTGCCATGTATAGCATTGGAATCAACCTAAGTGTAATATTACATTACTTTATAAAGATTCATAATGTATTTTTCATTGTAGGTCACCTACTACATACATTAGGGTTAAGATATCTTTGGAATGTATGGTAAGATCTCAAATGAGTTCATTCAACAGTTGAATATTACCATTAATGGTAATCGTAGGCACACTATTCCTCAAGTGTTGGTAAAATTATACTTTGCAATCACAAACCCTAAGGGAATCTACATTTGTATTTCTAACCATGTATAAATCATTTAAAACATTTTCATTTTACAATGTTGTACTACCAAAGATAAAGAATTTTCATTCATTTCATTAATTTTCACCATGATCATATATAAGCAATGTCACACTCAATGAAAACCTAAGGTTGGAGAAAAAGAAATAAAACCCTACTTTAAGTTATAAATCTTAAATTTAGATTTGATTAGTAAGGTCATATCCTAGGTGGAGGGTATATAAAACTCTAAGTTGAATGTATGTAAGAGTCAGGGTTCACCATTATGTTTTACACTCAAATTTATTTAGTTCTAATAATGAGGTAAAACCATTGCAATGAATAGACCTAACATATGGCAATGTATGTATTAAATTTAGATCTATTATATTGTCTATCAATTAAAAATAAGCAAGTACAATAAAGGAACTAAGCTATGAATGAAAGGTACAAAAATCAATAAATTGTCAGACCTTGTTGGATTTTTTAAAAACTATAATTGGAACTGTGATGTGTAGACTATCTAAAAAGTGTATGTATATTTTTAGCTATATCATTGTGAACAAAGATTGTCGAGTTTGACCTTGGCAAACTCATGCACCGATTTTGATTGTAGAAATTGAGTCTAACTTATGCATCATTGCAGGTTCTTTTTTTTATGCTTTGTTATTCCATGTCGCACATTTCTATATAAATGCTTCATCAAATTTAGAATTCAAATGTTTGATTTCATTATTTCTTCATCCTTGACCTAGATCATCACAAAAATCATTATCGAAAAGAGAGAAGGGAGAAGTAGTTGGTTTGTGCAGCCACCAAAGTGGGGTTACAAGCTACATATCCTACATGCTAGAATCAAACCCATTTTATTGTATGCAATGTGTAGATGACATATTTGAGGTATGGCTTAAATCCCATCTCCCTAGGTGGAGATGCAACTATATTTCATTTTCCTAAGCCTTCTTTGATACATGATGTCATAAAATATGAAAATGGTCCTTATGAGGAAATATATCTTCTTGAGTGTGCCTTAGACTAGTCTGAATGATAAAAATGTGTCTCCCCTCTCCTCTGAAAAACTCTTAGGATCTTTTGTATATATAGCCTTCCCTTGCTTTGAATTAGACCTATTGACATGCAAGTTGACACTAAAAATGGACAAGAAACCAAAAATTTAGGACCAAACAATTAACAGATTTGAAGAAGGGTGGGCCAAGGACCTAAAAAAATGCAAAGTGCAGACTTGATGGTCACACGATTTTGACTAGGGCAAACTCGCATGGCCTATAAGTCTAACCCAAGACTAAAAATAGACAATGGAGGATAGAGAAAGAATAAAAGAACCAAAGGATAGGAGGGGATCCAAAAAGTTAGGAAATAAAAGAAGTTAAACAGGAAGAATGAATATATCATGGGGCCACATAGAAAGAAAAGAGGGGAGAATATCGTAAATGCACCAATAAATCCCTAATTCAAGGAAATGAGCTATATGTACAAGACTACGCTAAAATTATTTCAATAATAAATCTTGCACCAAAATTGTTTTTCCACACAATCATAAATTATCATTCAACCATCTACTCATTGGCCTACGGAGAGGGCGCTAGTAAAATATTTTACATACTTTTTTAATAAAATAAGAAATTGAAGCTCTAGTGTGAGAATTTGAAGATTTGAATTTGCAAGGCATGTAGAAGGCGTGTAGATGTAATTGGTAAATTTAAAGGTGAAAAAATAAATTACCATCTTTAAATATGACCACCATCAATAATAGGTTAAAATATCAATTAACAGTTTAAATTCCATAGATTTTCTCGTGTATATTATTTGTTTGTATTTTAATATTATTTTTTAATTTAATTTTTGTTTTTGAATTTTTAAAAAATAATTTTATTTTTTATTTAATATCGACAAAAAAAAATATTATAATTAATAAAACAAGTTAATAAAATAAAAATGTTTTATAAACCAATTTACTTAGAAATTAATTTATAATATCTATTTAATGTAAAAAAGTGAGGAAACACATAAATCTAAAAAAGTTGTAGGTGATAATATAAGTTCTCAAAATACTGAAAAGATTAAGAAATATTTAAAATATATATAAAAACAATTTGAGGTTAGTAAAATAAATATTCTTAATTATTATTAAAATAATATTAATATATTTTAAAGTATAATTTATTTTATTTATATTTAATATTTTAATTTTTACATTCATATTTTTTAAGATTAACCACTTTTTCGAAGTTGATAAAATATACATTTTGAAAAAAAAAATAACATTAATATATTTTAAGAGTGCAATTTATTTTATTTCAATTTTACATTTCAAATTCATTATTCATATTCTAAAAAATAATCTACTTTACAACACTTATTATTTTAATTTGCTTTTATGTTAAATTATGTTTTCAAAAATACTAATAATATTAAATATTATAACTAATTTTTCAATAGTGCTCCCATAAATCAAGGGAATTAATTATATAGAAGGAAACATTATTATTGGGAATGTTACTATTGATTATCAATATGACAACAAAATATATGAAGAGGATAAACAAATAGCTAGAGCATAAGAAAATTGGTATAAAATAGGAATTTTTTTTTTTAATTAAATTAATTTTGATTTTTTTTTTTAAGATTACTTTGTACTTTTTCTTGATATCTCAGAACAATTTATAACTAATTAAGGTGGTAGTTCAACATAAGGTTAATATTAATAAGTTTTTTTTTATTCTTATTTTGGTCAGCATTCTTTTTATGTGGTCAAAGTTTTGTTTTTTTTGGAGGATCGATATATCATGACTTATCTATCACAAAAACATCATGGAGTTTTTTATAGCGTATATTTAAAATACAACTTACAAATTTTATTATTTAAATATATTAAATGAAACTTTTCTTCCAAATCCTTTTTTAACCCAAATTTATTCTAATACTCAATTTCAATATTTGATCAAATTGTCATGTTGTTGACTTAACACAAAAATGCCTAAACTTGGTCGTAACCTCTCACTACTCACTATAAGATGTATCATTTCATTTTGATCTAACATTCACTTATTTCCTATTTTACATAGTATGTATGTAAAAAATGCATTGTCTTATTGAGAAATACCAATTTGTATTTCATATCTCTTTTTAGAGATTTTACTTTATACGAATAAAATTCAATTCTTATTTCCAATATTATTATTTGCGTACGTACGAATGGCTCAATATTCTCTCTACATTTTGTTTATTATTTAGTATTAGGAATATAAACTTATCTCCATTTATAACACATTAGATTTTTCAATTTGATGTGTTACTCTCCAAATCATTCCTAGAATTTAAAAAATTATAACATTTAGCATTATATGTGAAAAAAAACAAAAAATAGTCTAGATGATGTTAATAGCATTATTATCAGTGATGTAAAATCAAGTCATGTGTTTAAGCATGTTCTTTGTTACACATTTAAAATAAAGGCAATAAACCAAACAACGTGTGATGCAATCAATGTCACGTGTTTAGTTGGTCACAATTTTTGATGTTGTGGTTATGTTGATCACCATGTTAGTGAAGACACGTTCCATCTAAACAATAACTTCATCTAAGCACTCCTTGGGATGACGCAAAAGAAATTCATTTTTTGTTGTAATGAATTATTTTTTTACAAATATATAAAGGTGATTGTGGTAGTTCTAAAGTTAGTAGCAAGGCAACACTACAATTTCCACATCATCTAAAACTATTGGTATTAATATTTATATTAAGATAGTAAAACTTGTGAAACATAGAAGGAATAACACGAAATATGTGACCCCACATGAAGAAGCATGTGTACAAAAGGATAAAAAAATTTATCAAGAATAGAAAAGGAATCTCAAGATTAGGGCCCTCATGTGCACAAATATATTTCCCAGTTTGTTTGGATTGTGTTAGAGTGCATATGTTGTGTATTTGATTTTAGCAGGGGATTCAAATATATGATTTAAATGTTGTAACTTAAATATTTAAGTAGTTATATTGAACCTTTATAACTTATTTGACATCAAATATCAATGATCTAGCTAATGAGTCTTCATAGTATAATCCCTTATTCCTCATTTGATATCAAAGATAGATGATCTAGCTAACGAGTCTTCATAGTATTGATAATCCTTTGTTAATGATTTTTTTTGGTTATTGATATATTACAAAAAATAAAAGCTTTTATGGCTCAGGAAATCTTTGTATGAACTCATGCAATAGTAATTTGTCATTGTTGAGAACTTTGATTGAGCTTCCTAATTATTTTCTCATTATATGATAATAAAAATGCAATATTGTTCTTC